>PISW01003049.1:0-23155 GCA_004023785.1 Mungos mungo
TATTTGGCAGCAAAGCACCAGAGACATTCTCCTTACACGGTGGACCAAGATAAAGTGTGGGAGGCACCACTCTAGGGTGTGGCCATGGATGGAAAGAGGAAGGAAGACAAGATGGCCAAAGAAAGGGAGGTCCAACAAGTTCAAAGCCAGGCCACTGGGGGAGCGTCTATGTGATCGCGAAGTCAGCCAGAATCATGACAGGACTACTGAAGAGTCATAATGCCCAACAACAGGAATCTTTAAGGAACAAAGGGTGCCCAGGGCACCCTATGCATGGCTATCACCAAGAGAAGTGGGTGGTATGGTCTAATGACTTGCTAACCAAAACTGGAAGATTTTATTTTTTTTTAATTATTTTAAAAAAATTTTTTAAGTCTTTATTTTGAGAGAGACAGAAAGTGAGTGGGGGAGGGGCAGAGAGAGAGGGAGACACAGAATCTGAAGCAGGCTGCAGGCTCTGAGTTGTCAGCACAGAGCCTGACATGGGGCTCAAACCCACGGACCATGAGATCATGATCTGAGCTGAAGTCAGCTGCTTAACTGACTGAGCCTCCCATGCGCCCCAAAACTGGAAGATTTTAGAAAGGAAGAAGCAAGGATGGTTTAGCACACTGGTTCCCAAACTTGGTGTGCATGCCAATTACTTAGAGGATTTGTTCAAATACAGACTGCTGGGCCTCTCCCCAACGTTTCTGCTTCAGAGGATTGTGGGTGAGGCCCTAGGATTTGTCCTTATATACGAAGAAGAAAAAGACCACGACCAAAATAGCAAAACTGGAAAAATACAGAAACAGTTATAGGGGGAAAAAAATCAAAGGCCTTTAAACCACATAGAGACATCCAAATCCCCAGAATAAGAGAAATGCAAATTAGAATGAGACATAATTTCTCATTTATCAAACTGGCTAAAATCCAAATTATGACAATGTCCTTTCTGGTGAGGATGCGGCAAAATAGGTGCCTGCAAGCCCCGCAGGTAGGGTTCCGAATTCTAAGGGGGGACTTACAGAGGTAATTAGCAAAATTACAACTCCATCTGTCCTCCGACCCAGCAAGCCCACTTCTAGGAATCTATCCCAAAGACACAATGGCAAAAACACAAAATAACATCTGTAAAAACGCTATTTGCTGCCGGTCTATTTGTAATAGCAAGGACTGGAAACTAAAATATCCACCGGTGGCAGACAGGTTGAATGAATAAGGAACACCTACACAATGGAGTAATATAATATGAAGCTGTAAAAAGGAAATGAGAGGGGAGCCCGGGTGGCTCAGTTTGTAAGGCGTCTGACTGCTGATTTCAGCTCAGGTCATGATCTCATGGTTTGTGGGATCGAGCTCCGTGTTGACTTCTGTGCAGACAGCTCAGAGCCTGCTTGGGATTCTCTCTCTCCCTCTCCCTCTGACCCTCCCCAACTTGTGCACATGTTCTCTCTTGCACGCACTCTCTCTCTCTCTCTCTCTCTCAAAACAAATAGTAAACCTAAAAAAAAAAAAGAGAGAGAGATACCTATGTACTATAATGATTAATAAAGGAGAAAAAAGGTGCAGAAGCACTACTTTTAAGAAAGGGGTGAAATACAGATGCCTACATATTGTGTGTGTGTGTAGGGGGGGTGTTTTTATAGGCTCCATGCCCAACATGGGGCTCAAACTCACAACCCTGAGATCAGGAGTCGCATGCTCTACCAACTGAGTCAGCCAGTGCTCCAACTGGTTTCAGTTTTAATTCTGAAACTCTGTAAAATAAAACTTAAAGCAAATGAAAAAAGGTCTCTTAAAAAAAATACTAAAACAATGGAAACCAACCAAGCCACAAAGAGAATTTTTTCAAGCAACCTTAAAATACAGCAATTTGACTGTATAGTCTTGGAGGAATTTTTCCTAAGGACAAGAAGAATCACAAAAAAATCTTAAACTACATTCAGTAGTGTTACTGTTAGTAGTAACAGTATTGTTATCTTGAAACTATGAAATACATGCCATACAATAAAGCAAATAATTTCAATGTCACTAAGAAGTAAAATTTGCAGTACAAAGAAGATACAATTATATATCAAAAGTAAAAATACTTTGCCATCTTACTTAAACTGGAAACATCAGTATGACATCGTGATTTATTTTTCTCTTCCCACGAGATTGTTATTTCCACTAAAAGAGTACAGAAGCAATGACAACATAGCAAACAGTACTCCAAAATTCAATTTCCCGCTGGAGATATCAGGGCTTCCTGGAAAAAGGATTCCAGGTTTTTAGCAGGAGAAGCGCACAGAGAGGCTGAGAGGGCGGCTGGGCCCAGGAAGCTCTGATCTGTTGGGATCAGGAGCCACAGAGACGAGACTTCCACGACCGACAGATGGGACCATATCTTTTCTTGTTTTGTTTTGTTTTGTTTTGTTTTTTTAGAGGGAGAGAGCAAGTGTGGGTGAGCAAGAAGGACAGAAGGAGACAGAATCCGAAGCAGGCTTCACGCTCAGCACGGAGTCCGACATGGGGCTTAATCCCACGGCCCTGGGATCGTGACCTGAGCCGAAATCAATAACCAGACACTTAATCGACTAAGCCCTTCAGATGCCCCTACCGGACAGTTTCTGCATCAAAGGAAAAAAAGCTTATACTGAAATGAAATACAAACCTATTAAAAACCTCGAGTTCATAATGATATTTAAGAAACCTCACGGATCGCTTTCTGTCACTGCTGAGGCACTAACATCATTCTCAGAAAAGGAGAGTGGTGCACAATCACATACACTTAACCCATCTTGCTGGCATGAACTTTATTTCAAAATTACTAAGTAACTGGCAAGACAGAAAGTTCTCATCTATAGTAGAATCACAGCTAATAAACGTTAAAAAATTTGACAAAATTAGAATGTGTCCATTTTGCGGCCACTGATAAAATAACAGATCTAGAAAACAGTAATCCCTGAGGCCACAACCAGTAAGGAATCCATTGATTAATCTTAACATCACTATTTATGAAGATACATCATTTGTGACAGGAAAGTAGAAAATATAAACGACACTTAGGAATTATTCTTGCCAAAAAAACCTGATCCTGAATCTAATTAAGGCTCCTGACCTGGCTCCCTAGGATATATGGACCATCGAGACCATTGTGAGCGACCAGCCAAACCTCAGAATGAGAAAAGTTCTGTAAGACAAAGGGCAGGTTCTTCAGTGAATAAATAGCATAGGGAGACAGGGGTTGGTAGGGGAAATGTTTTAAATTAAGAAATTTAAGAACCTGTGAATATACTAAAAACCACTCAATTGTACACTTTAAATGGGTGAATTGTATGGTATGTGAATTAAATCTCACTAAAACCGTTAAAAAATTTTTGAAACCGAAGTATCAACCAAAAACAATGTGTGGGTCTTGTTTGGATTCTGATTTGAACAAAAGCAACTGAAAAAGACATTTTTATGGCAATCAGAAGACACTGAACTCAGACTGCATACCAAATGAGAATAAAGCAATGTCTGTTAATTTGGGGGTAACGGTACCGTGGTTACGTTTTCCAAAGTCCATTTTCTGTCACAGACACATACTGAAGCACATAATAAATACTTATGGGTGAATAAACATGCTTTGCTTTAAAGCAGTCCAGGAAACAAAAACAAAGCGTAAGGAAGACGAAGAGAACAAGAAGACCAGGGCATTGCCAGCTCGGTGACACCTGTGGTTGGCGATACTATTATCTTTGCTTTTAGAGATGTTTGGAAAATTCCTTAATAAAAAGCAAAACATAAAAGCGAGACAGCACCTATCACTGAGGTGCCGGTGGATCACCGTGGAGGGCCAGGGGGCACGCCTGAAAACTTCTGTTAAGATGTTACAGAAGAAAGAAAATGGCGTTCAGAGAACATATTTATGACCCATACATCAAGTAACTCACATCGATAAGAAAGATGTGTGTGTGTGCTGGTGGCGGTGGTGGGAAGAAGGAAAATTTCTTACTTTTCATTTTAAGCACATGTGATTTCTCTTTAAAAGGATCATATATTACTCTTCTAACAAATACGTTTTCTAAGTACATTCTTTTAATGTTTATTTTCATTTTTGAAAGAGAGAGCGGGGAAGGGGCAGAAAGAGGGGGACCGAGGATCCAAAGTGGGCTCTTGCTGACAGCAGAAAGCTCAAACTCATGAACTGTGAGATCATGACCTGAGCCAAAGTCAGATGCTTAACCGATTGAACAACCCAGGCACCCCCCAAAAATAAATACTTTAAAAAAAGAGTTAAGTAATAAACTTTGCCTCCATAATGCAGAATCTTCGCTGGTTTCATATAAAAACTTTTATAAGAATCTTACCTGAGAGATGTTCTTGGAGGCCATTGTTTGCAAAAGGGCCCTCAAGGCACTACTTATGGCTTCTAGAAAGTCAACATGCTTAGCAAAATCTAAAACACAAAAGTGAAATACAAATTCGCCTCTAAGACAAGTCATTTTGTAGAAAAAGAAACAATCAAAACACATGTTAAATCTTAATATATGCTATTATAATGAACACTTTTGATATTGAGCCAAAATTCCTAGTTAACAGTTCCCTGTGAACTGTATACTAGAATTTGAAAAGACGTCCACAACTGAAATAATCATAACAAGGGAACATTCTATGGGTAGTCCTCGCCTTGTGGAAGTGGATTTTCATTTGAACTCCTTCAGCACGTGATAACCCTGAGGTAGCGTTTGCAGACGAATTTGGCCTTTCACAGGGTGCCATCACGGTGCTAGGCAGACCTAGCATGGAGATGCCTCCCAAGTCAGAGTGCCTCCTCACCAACCTAAGTCCGCTGTGTAGTCAAGGACTGGTGTTTGCACAGGGCCAGGCCGCTACACCTCCATGGTTGCAGCAGCTTCCATGGGTTTTACTGACCCAACTTCCCCTTCCCATTCCTGCTCATTTTTACTCTTTTCTTATTGTCCCTTCTTCCAACACAGGACAAACGAAACAATATAACAATTATGTTTACAGTCATACAGAAGGGTAAGGGTCACCCAGGTGGGAAGGGAAAGTGACAGACTTGCTGGGGTAGGTTATATATTAAATAGCCACAATGGTACTTCCAGTTCTGCATGATCTTCCCAAGCCTTGCCACTTTTCATAAAGATGTGGTCTATTTCCCCTCCCCGTGAATCGGGGTGGGGGAGGCAGACTTCTGTAACCAAGAGGACACATGAACGTGACAGTCTAGTCATAAAAGGCACCATGGCTTGCACCTGACTCACGTGTTTGCTCTTTTCTCTCCTCGACTCTTGCCCTTGGAAGCCAGCCACCATGTTAGGAGGAAGCCTAGATCCTAAGAAGAGGTCACCTTGGGGTGTTCCAGCCGATGGCCCCTGAACCAACTACCAATATGTGAGTGAACGAGACTTCAGATGTTCTGGCTCCCAGTTTTCTGGAAGGAGCTCTAGTTTCTCAACTCTAGCAACATGGACATTTTAGACGAGACAATTCTTTGGGGTCCCCCCTACACTGCAGGGTACAGAGCAGCATCCCTGGCTTCTACCCTCTGGATAACAGCAGCAACCCCCAAGCTGTAACAACAAAAAATACCCCCAGACATTGCCAAATGTCCCCTGGTGGGGAAAACTGTCCCTAGTTGAGAACTGCTGGCCCAGACTTTGTGGTGTAGAGACAAACCATCTCCACTGTGCACTGTCTACATTTCCGACCTACGGAAACGCTGAGAAAAACTCATGAGTATTGTTGTTTGGGTGCTTCGTTATATGGTAACAAATACCTTGGCTTTCTGCCTCCTGGTGCCTGGGGCCCTAACAAGTTTCCAACGCCCCTTTCTGGACTGCCTGCAGGAGAACAAGCCAGCTTCTGCGCAAATTTGAATCAAGAGCTTATTATATATTTTTGGCTCTCATTTTCAGATATATGTTACGTACTGAAGTAGGGAGTACCTGTAAGTTTCACAGAACATACACTAAGATAACTTTAGGATCAGAACTGGAATGGAATCCCACCTCTGACTTTATATGACCTCTCACAGTGGCTTCTGGTCAAATGTTACCTCCGCAGAGAGGCCTTTCAACATAAACCCATCTAATCTGGCACCTGAACCAATTCTGCTGTCATCTTTTCTTCCTACATAGAATCACATTAACTCTCTGAGATTGTAAGCTACACGAGCAGAGTGGCCTTGCTTACCTCGTCCATGCCTGTATCCCTGAGACCTGGAGAGTGGGACAGGGCACGAAGTGTCAATAAATACGTGCTAGCGGAATGAGTGCCCCAGGAGATCCTCAATCTCTCTAAATCTCAGCTTCCTGATCAGGAGGGTGGGGCATTAATGCCTCACTCATAAAGCCTAGCACCTAAGAGGCACTCAAAAATTTGTGTAAGGGCATTACTAGTAAAATTCAAAAAGTCACCATACTGGCACTGAAAAATTATATTTAAATTTGATTACAGCTATTAAGCGTAACCCTAGACATTCATGAACTGTACATAAAACAATTAAATGACATCATGAAGAAATAACTCAATACAAACTAAAACACACTCAGAAACAATTTTTTTCTGTCTTCCATTCTAAGAAAAATAATCATTACTTTAGATAAAAAACCCTAATCTAAACCACACTACTGTTTGACATTATGTGTAATTCATACTTTCCCTAAATTAAGGATTCTTTGGGTGACTTCTATTTAATTCATATTTCTAGTCATTTATCCAATTTGGGAAAGAAACTTCAAACTACCCTGACTTTCTGAGAAATTCTCAGTAAAAGTTCAACACATATGGTATTGTTGAAGAAATTAAGTGAAGGTCAACAGAAGTTAAACAAAAGAGGTGACTGGAAAGGTCTTTCCCCTTAACAACTTTGTACAGCACGTAAGAATTTGTAGCACATCTAAATGCAGGTAAATAATCAACCTACAAGTTATCAAGCAGCAAATTTTTATCTAGGCAAATTGTTCAAAGTGATTTTCAATTTCCTTTCTTCCTTTCTTTGAAAGTGTATTTGAGAGAGAGCAGGGGAGGGGCAGAGGGAGAGGATAAGAGAATCCTAAGCAGGCCCTGTGCTGTCATCACAGAGCCAGATGTGAGGCTCGAACTCATGAATCGGCAGATCATGACTTGAGCTGAAATCAGACCCTAAGCCACCCAAGCACGCCAATTTTTTGTAAAGGTCATTTATTTTTTTTTTATAATCTCTGCACTTAACTGAGGCTCGAACTCATGACCTCAAGATCAAGAGTCGCATGCTCTTCTGACTGAGCTAGCCAAGGGTCCCTTATTTTCAATGTTCTAATATAGAAAAAATATCCCAGAATGGGCGTTACTACCATTCTAACGAAAAAGCGCTTTCCCCTTTCCCAACTGTGGGAAAAAAGGAGACCCTCGATGATCATAGAGCCAGTGTGATGAGCAAATGACAGACTGGACCCAGTATGAAAATACAACATCACTAACGTTTTCTTGATGTTTTGAAGATCAACAGCTTTTAATGAGGGGACCAAGTTATAAATGTACTGAATGCAAAGACCAGATTCTATGCACAACTTTCTCCTTTTACCTCTGATATCAGCCACAACCATAAGTATGTATCACAAATTTTATAAATATTCAGAACCATATTTCTTTTAAGTTTTTCTTAAGTTAAAAAAAATTATTTTTTAGTTTTATTTTTGAGAGACAGAGAGAGCGCAAGCAGGGGAGGGTCAGAGAAAGAGGGGGATACAGAATCCGAAGACGGGCTCCAGGATCTGAGCTAGCTGTCAGCACAGAGCCTGATGTGAGCTCGAGCCCACAGACTGTGAGATCGTGTCCTGAGCCGAAGTCAGACGCTTAACTGACTGAACCACCCAGGCACCCCTCAGAACTGTATTTTTTAAATGTCTTTATTTTATCTTGAGAGAAAGACAGAGTGTGATCAGGGGGAGGAGCAGAGAGAGAGGGAGACACAGAATCTGAAGGAGGTTTGAGGCTATGAGCTGTCAGCACAGGGCCTTACGTGAGGCTCAAACCCACAAGCTGAGATCATGGCCTGAGCTGCCATCGGACACTTAACTGACTAAGCCACCCAGATGCCCCTAGAGCCATGTTTTAGCATTAAAAGTAAAGTAAGTTAGGGGCACCTGGGTGGCTCAGTTGGTTGAGTGTCCGACTTCGGCTCAGGTCATGATCTCACGGTTCATGAGTCTGATCCCCACGTTGGGCTCTATGCTGACAGCTCAGAGCCTGAGGCCTGCTTTGGATTCTGTGTCTCCCTCTCTCTCTGCCCTTCCTCTGCTTGTCCTGTCTCTCTCACTCTCAAAACTAACTAAAAACATTTAAAATTAAAAAAAAAAGTAAAATAAGTTAGGCAGAGTTGTAGGATCCTCCTACATTTAATGTTCAGAGATAGTAACACAAAAAGTTAGAGAAATTTAGCCTCATCCTCCACAAAATTCTCCAATAACTGTTCAAACCACCCACCTAGAACCCACATGGTTATGTAATTTAATAAATCTCTGTTAAAAAGGAATTTTAGAATACCATCTCTAAATATAAGCAATTATCCTTTATCAAAAATTTCATTCTGATAAGAAAAGGTTATGTCAACAATAACCCATGAAATTGGAATTTACTTAAAGTGTTTAATTCCATTTTCCCATGGTTCAGGAACTTTCCCTATTTTTCCAAGGCTGAGCTTAGTACTGTTTTCCTGTGGTTGATCTTCCAGGTAATAAGTGTGCAAGCATCAGGGACCACACAGAGCCGGCTGACCTGACCTTCCAGGTAATAAGTGTGCAAGCATCAGGGACCACACAGAACCGGCTGACCTGACCTTCCAGGTAATAAGTGTGCAAGTCTCAGGGACCACACAGAGCCGGCTGGCCTGGGAGAAGCACACCTGTTTTCTGTCCAGCAGAGGCACAGAATTCGTGCACTTACTTCAAGTGGAACAAACTCTTTACGCTACTTGGAGATGGGGCTTCTAGTACCTTGACTGGACTCCCACTGAAAAATGGCTGAGGCAAGACATGACATTTTGTTCTGCCAGTGGGGCAGACAGGATTTCCTCGAGTTAGGCAGGTCTTCGGAGCCGTGATAGACTTGGGTAGGTCATGCTCCCCTGAGCTTGGCAACCCATTTGCGCCGGCTCCCTGCAGGGCGCCCATGGGAATGGGTGGAATGGAGAGGGCCTAGGCAACAGCAGCCCACCCTCTCCCCTACCATGGGACATTCAGCTGGGCTGACAGGAGCCACAATGTCAGCACAAGTCAGATAAAACATCCCCCTCTCCAGTGACCCCCCAGGCCCCACCCCACCAACGCCATCCAGATCTCTGCCTGGTTCATAGGACTGGGAGACAAATACAAAGCTGCAGCAGGGGTGCCTCGGTGGCTCATTCAGTTAAGCTTCCCACCCTTGATTTTGGCTGTCATGCTTCTCACAGTTCATGAGTTCGAGCCACATCAGGCTCTGCATTGACAGTGTGGAGCCTGCTTAGGATTCTCAGTCTCTGTCTCTCAAAACTAAACAAACAAACAAACAAACACACACAAACATGAGGAAGGAAGGACGGAAGCAAAAGAAAGAAAAGCTACAGTTATCTGGCCAGCTCACACTGACAAGCCACTTCTGCAGCCAGAGCTTGCCCAGTCCTGTCCGTATCCTGTGTTAGGTGTGGCTGGGCACGGTTTTCACATGACCACACCAGCTAAAGAATGCACAGCCTGAGATCACTGGAAAATTACATCTGCTGACTAACAAATGTTGGAAGGTCAGGAGAGACAGAATAACTGTATAGATATGGGTTTCTGAACATTTACTTAAGTTTTTAAAAATGACCTAGAACTTCTGAAACATGCACTATTAAATGCACAACACCTCATATTAATTTGATGGAGTCCAAAACAGATGTTCAAAAGAACTGGCCGGGGTTTGGGGGCCTGGCTGGCTCAGTCAGAGGAGCAAATGACTCTTCATCTCAGGGTTGAGTTGGAGCCCCATGTTGGGTGGAGAGATTAGTTAAAAATAAAATCGTTAAAAATAATAATAATGATAATTTTAATTTAAAAAAAACTGGGGAACAACTCCTGGCTTGAATGAATGTTTATACAGAAACTTGCAATTAGACAAAATTGACCACGTTTTTATCTTTTAAGAGTTTCAACCTTTTTTTATTTTAACATTTATTTTTATTAAGCCACCGTTTTTTGTTTTTTTAATATTTATTTATTTTGGAGAGAGCACAAGTGAAGGAGGGGCAGAGAGGGGGACAGAGGATCCAAAGCAGTCTCTGGGCTGACAGGCTGACAGTAGGGAGTCCGATGTGGGGCCTGAACTCACAAACTGCGAGATCATGACCTGAGCGGAAGTCGGACACGCAACCAACTGAGCCACCCAGGTGCCCCTCATTTATTTATTTTTGAGAGACAGAGACAGCGTGAGCAGGGGAGGGGCAGAGAAAGAGGGAGACACAGAATCTAAAGCAGGCTCCAGGCTCTGAGCTGTCAGCACAGAGCCTGATGCGGGGCTCGAACTCATGATCCATGAGATCATGACCTGAGCCAAGGTCGGATGCTCAACCAACTGAGCCACCCAGGTGTCCCACAACTTTTTTTTTTTGGAAGTCTTTTTTATGAAGTGATCTCTATCCCCAACATGGGGCTCGAATTCATGACCCCAAATCAAGAGACATGTGCTCCTCCAACTGAGCCAGCCTGGTGTCCCTGAGTTTCAGCTCTTGACTTAACATTGTGTCTAAGAAGAGAATATGTTAAATAAATGCTTTACAATGAGATTTGTGAATAATACACTGAAGGTAACACAGTGGGGTTATATCTTATTTGGTGGTTAAATTCTGAGGGTAGTACAGAAAGCAAATATTATGTATCTTCAAGTTTACCCTCAAAAACTCCCTAAAGACACTTTGAAATTGAGGATCTGAGAGCAGCAGATTCTTATTTCCCAAACTACCCTCACTGCAGACATGCATGTAGGTAGGGCAATATGGAGAATTTTCCTTTGCCACATAAAATACTGTTTCCCTCCCTCTCGATCTCTCATTTTTTTCTTTGGTTTGCGCTGCTATAGTTTAATGTGACTAAGTCAAATGATATTTTACTACCATAAACTATGAAATCCTATTAGAGGAACATGCATTAACCCTTATACAGGTAGGTCACTTAGAATAGTTAACTACATACCATATCTCTCTAAGTTTTTATGTAGAAATGAAACTGATCCATATTAGACCTTGGTACCACTGCTTACCATGCAAAAGTGTTTGAAAAAAGAAATGTGTTAGAAAAAAAAGCGGAGTACAGTGTTGTGTATTTGGTAGTCTACCATTTGCCTTAAGAACACATGTATGTACTTTTTTTTTTTTTTTGCAAATCATATACATACTTTGAGAATTTCTCTGGAAGGTCACACAAGAAACTGGTAACAGTGATGGGCTCTGGGAGAGGAACCGGGTGGTATGAGGAAAAGGTGGGAGGCTTTCTGCTTTATGTCCTGTAGTAGCTTGTGAATTCTGTAATACACGTATGGACTACCCAATCAAATGTAAATCCATGATTTTATGTTTAAGAAGAAAACTGAAGAAAAATAAAGACTAGATAGGGTGGCCAGGTGGCTCAGTCAGTTAAGCGTCCGACTCCTGATTTTGGCTCAGGTTATGATCTGAGGGTCATGGGATCAAGCCCTGGGTCGGGCTCTGTGCAAATAATACAGATCCTGCTTGAGATTCTCTTTTTCTCTTTCTTTTTCTCTCTCAAATAAAACAATCCCCCCCCAAAAAAACAAAAAAAAATCTAAAAAAGAAAAAAATGAATGCTTTAAAAAGAAAGAAAGAAAGAAAGACTAGAAAATTACCCAACTATCTTACTGGGGCATAATATTTATGATATTTGTGATTCACCCTTTTAGGCCTGACATAACTGGATGCAGGAAATTTTAATAAAAAACCAAATACAACCCACAGACCAGCATTTGAGTTGGACCTCTGGCAACCATAAATATGACTCTTAGTGCTTGGGAAAGGTTTCTGCAGGTTGGATGACAAACAGGGTACAATGCCGAAGTCCAAATTCCTGGCCCTTGAAAACTCTGCTCAATCCAAACAGTCTTTTGCAACGAGGCCTAAATATTTACCTGGCTGAGAAAAAAGCAGCTGGGACAGATGTTGTGCAAGGGTCTGAAGAGCTGCAGCTCCCCCCAGATGGTCCACGTCCAGGAGGGATACGAGACTCTGGAGACACACGAGGGCTCTACACTGAACAGTGCTCATCCTGGAAAGGAAGCAGAAGGATGTGCTGTTCCTCTAACAAGTTACTGGACAGAATTCAGAATTAACTTGTCACCTAAGCTTCAGGCTCTGGCTGGGAATATCTGTGAGCAGCACGTATATGGCTATTAACAAAGAGTCTTAAGGTGAGCTGCTTATCTACATAATCAAACTGCCTGAGCACTCGGGGCCTGCGGCACAATTACTCAATTATGAGTCAAGAGGAATCTGCTTCAGAAAAATTTTTACGCGCAGCAGCACCTGAACTATTTTTAATTGGGGAACACGACATACGTGAAGTGCTCAACACAGATACGAACTCAATACTTTACTCATAGTTTAAAAGCAAACACTGTGCACCCAGATAATAAACTCTGCTAACACCTCCAGAGCCCATCTGCCGTTTCCCTATCACGCTCCGCCTCTCTGACCCCTAAAGGTCATCACGATCCAGACTCTTACGGCAAATGTTTCCTTGTGCTTTATAGGTCTACCGCCTACGTCTGTATCCTGAGACAAAACAGTTAAGTGTTGTCCGTACCTGAACTCTGTAAAAATGGAATCACAGTGTGAGTATTCTCTTGTGCCTTGTCTTCTTGGTCAATGTTCTAGTTTGGCTTTTTTTTTTTAGTGATGTACTCTGCTGTATGATTATGTCAAAATTTATTTATCTATTCTGCTACTGACGGCCACTGAGGTTGTTGGCAGGTTGGGGCAGCTATGAACCACACTGCCGTGTACATTCTCATGGCACATACGCACCCATTTTTCTAGGGAATACACACAAGAATAGAACTCTTGAATCTGAGGGGAGTCAGCATCTTCTATTTAAAGGCCCATCATTGCATGTAATAACATAATGACAAATAGTTTTTGAAAATAGAAAAGTTCTTACTTTCTAACCAAAGATTTCCAAGTGGGACTCCTAGAACATATGTCAACTGCAATGCTGTTTGGAAAGGCAGTTTTCTCAAAAATCTAGATTTAAAAAGAAGGCAGTGAAGCAAAGGTTAAAGAATAGAGTCATTTTACACAACATCCCTTTATCAAACCCAGCATGTGACTTCTAAGTGAAATGGTAGGCGTAGGAGGGATCTACTCTTAGTCCGAGCTGGCTTCCTGCCAGTTACCTACAGTCTGGAAGTGTGAGCAAACCTCCTTCCCGTGCACAGTGAACGGCGAGCCCTCCCCATGCCCCAGAATGAGGCTAGACTTAAAACAGACTACCTTCTTTGGAATGAGGTAGTTGGTGAAAGCAGCGTGAACCTCATGGGAGAGGCAGAGGGGAGACAGCAGCTGGCCACCACACTCGCTGAAGGAATTTTCCATAAATGCGTCACTCTCGTCACTGCTAGAAAGCTCTTCCCACTCATCGTCAGAGGGATCTGGGAAGAGTGCGAACCACACATAACTGGAATAGTTAAGAAAATCCTCACGGAAGCTGCCCTTTCGGTCCAGGGGGAGAATGTCTCAATGTAAACTGGTGACAAACCTTCACTGCAGCACATGTTGACAATAATTTCCAGGGCGGTCTGCTGAGCTGTCAACAATGCTATGGCCTCTCTCAGTTCCTTGTCAGTGGGCTTTAAAAAATAAAAAAATAAAAAATAATCAACTAACCAACTCTCAATATTTGGGAAAATACTTTCACATGAATGTCCTTAGTTAAAGCCTACTACATAATTTCTACCCTTGGACTAGAGCGCTTGGGGGATGGGGCAGCCAGAAAGAAAGTCCTAACGAGCTCAAGTACAAACAAGCATTATGATCGGTCCCGGCACAGTGCAGCAGGCTGCTGTTATTGCTCCCATCGACCCGCACGGCTGGTCTCTAAGTGCTGCTTAGTGAGCTGCAGAGAAGAGGTAAATATTCAGGAATTCTGAACTGAATTCACCCTGAAACTTAATCAAACGTGTTAAGGAAAGGCTCAGTTTACAAAGATGAAAACAACAGCTCATTTCAGAGACCAGGCACTTATACACAATAAACCTGCTTTCAGATGCTCAGACGTCCTCTTGGAAAAGACTGCGTTCACAAGAACTACTAACCAGCCTGTATGCGGACAGGCTGGCTTCCTGGCTTTCTCTGAAGACAGCAACATAGCATTTCTTTAAGACTGAAGAAGGGGAGGGAGCCTGGTTGGTTCAGTCGGTTGAACGTCCGGCTTCAGCTCAGGTCATGATTTCACGGTTCGTGGGTTCGAGCCCTGAGTCAGGCTCTGTGCTGACAGCTCAGAGCCTGGAGCCTGCTTCTGATTCTGTGTCTCCCTCTCTCTCTCTGACCCTCCCCTGCTTGTGCTCTGTCTCTCTCTCTCAAAAATAAAACATTAAAAAAAAAAATTAAAAAAAAAAAAAGACTGAAGAAAGGGAAGAACTTTTTTCCTCTGGGAATAATTAACATGAACTTATCAATTACCATTCTTAAAATGGGCTGTATAAATTTACATGACCTTAATCCTCAAGTTACCTATGAAAAGTGAAATAGCTACACTAGTATTCCAGAAGAGCGCATAAGCTAAAAATTACATGTATTTCATTGTCTGGATGCTTCCCAACTTCAACAGGTTTCTGATTGCCTTCTTAATGCCTCTACAATATTCCATTTAATGGATACACTACTATTGATTAAGCATTCTGCTGATTTGGAATATTATGGATTACTTGGATATTTCATTTCCTCAGATTTAGAGTATCGAAAGGGACATCTATAGATCCTGTGACATGTTCCTATTTCCTTTCTAGAATGTTCATACTGATTTTCAATCTTCCACCAACTTCTTGTACAATGGTTTGACTACAATTTTGAACCATGTTCAAAGTTATTTTTTATTTTTATTTGTTTAAAGTTTTAATTTATGTAGTCTTTACACCTGATGTGAGGCTCAAACCTATGATCCTGAGATCAAGAGTCACATGCTCCTTTCACCGAGCCAGACAGGCGCCCCAATATTCAAAATTATTACTAAAGAATAATAAATAGGGGTGTCTGGCTGGCACAGTCAGTACAGTATACAACTCTTGATCTCAGGGTTGTAAGTTCAAGCCCCACACTGGGTATAGAGATTCCTTAAAATCTGGGGCACCTGGGTGACTTGGTCAGTTGGGCATCCAACTCATAGCTTTGCCTCAGGTCATGACCTCATGGTTCCTGGATTTGAGCCCCCGTGTTGGACTGACAGTGCACAGCCTGCTCTGGATTCTCTCTCCCCCTCTCTCTTTGTTCCTCTATCCTACTAGTGCTCTCTCTCAAAATAAATTTTTTTAAATAAATAAATATAACAAAAATTAAAAAGTAATAAAATTTAAATAAATTATTAAAAGATAATTTTATTAATCATAATTATTTTAAAAGCAATGTGCTAATTTAAAACAGGTAGCTTAGGAATCCCTAAATTTGTATTCCTTTTATCTCTGGCAAGAACGTGTATAAAAATTATTCCTATCTGCTGTGTAGATGGTGTTCAAGCAAACATTTATTAGAGTAGACTCAAAGCTAAATAAGAGTTGTTGTTGCTGAGCTCTCATTCCCTTGAGATGTATGAAGATCTGGCTCAGAAGAACCCTGAAATTAAGTTCTACTTCTTTATGTAATTCTCCTGCTCAGAACAGTTCCCTGCTTCTTACTGTCATCAAACTAACATAAAGAATCAAATCTAGATGAAATGTTATGACATCTGCGATCTGCTTCAAAATATTAAGCTCGGAGATGGGGGTGGGGGTGGGGAAGTAGATGAAATAAAACAGACTATGATTTGATCACTGATAACTTGGAAATTGGCAAAGGACTATTTCTATTTCTGTATATGTTAAAACAACTTGGGTTGGTTCTTTCTTCACATATTCGTGGCTATACCTTCGTAAGTTAAATGATGTGATTAAAGGTTTTGATCCCAAAGGACTCCTGCACCAGCCAGTGGGCAGTGAGAAAGGCCAGAGCCGACAGGCATTACATTTATATTCCTGGCACACATCAGCAGGATGCCCAGCACCCTCCTGACACTCTTAACATTGGCTGACTGACCAGCATGTTAATCATCCAGTCTACTCAGCTATGCCAATGGACTTTAAAAAGCAAGCTTTTGTTATGAGAAAACTTTGCATTTTATAAGCACCAATGTTCTATTTTTAAATAATACGCAGGAGAGTAAATGCCTGATAACAGTTAAATATCAACATTTTCTACACTGTGTCGCTTGGTCTTGGTAGACTTAAACCTCAGTCCCCACCTTCTCTCCCTAGGAGTCCCTTGAAAGCAAGGCTGAGGGTGCGGAAGAACTTGAGGGTGCTGTTCGTTCTCCGGCTCCCCGCAAGGGGGTTCTGATATTTCAGGGTTCCCTGACAGCCTGTAATCTTGGCTTCTGCCGACGGGCATTTGTCGTGGTTAAACGTGTTCTGTGTGCCCGCGTTGGGATAAAGCCGGCGCGCTGCCACGGCTGCAGAAGAGGCTCCAAGCCCTGATCTGCCACGACCTGACTTTCCCCCCGGTGGAAACCACAGGCGTCCCAGATCCAGACTGACCTTTCCCATGACAATCGAAGAGAAAAATGTTCCTAGGGTTCTTTATTAATACCTCTTTGCAAGGATAAGGCACATGGCTGTGCCTTTGTCAATCTTGTTTTACTGGCTTTAAATTCTACTCAGACTACAGACAAAAAGTACACTTGGGTTCAAATATGTGCCTGCCTGTACCAAAAGTGGTGCCATGATCTTGAAACAACATCATGATTTCCAAGTGGCTCCAGGCTTCTCATTTTCATATTCGTCCCACAACTCACTGCGCTGCTCTGCGCCTAAGGGCTCGCCACGGGGGCTGGGAAACAGCTCCAACTATAACATTTTGGCTTCGCTAAAACAGCACCGATTGGTGCTTTACAAGACTTCATGAACCCAGCAAAGTAGGATACTGTTATCTCTTTTCAGGTACATTGCATTTAAAGAATTTTTATTGGGCATAAACTTCTCAAAACTCTAAGACACTGACTAAAGATAGCTCTCCGTTTCAGTTCACGTCATAAAATCGGGACAAGCCACATGCAGAACTGCAGAAAGTGTGAGTGACGGGGAAGGCACTCTTCCGGCTCAGGCTTCGTCCTCCTCCTTCGGCATGAAGAGAGTCAGCAGCCTCACTGATCTCTCCCGCCTCTAGGCCGCCTAACGACGCCTGCTCCCAACAAGCTGCTCCTACCACCCCCATCCTGTAAGACAGCTGGGTGTTCTGTCCAACAAGCCTTCTCTGAGCACCTCTCCCTCTCCTCTCCCGTCAGGGCTGTGGGTCAGGTGTGCCTCTCTACTCGTCAGAAATCTGCGTCCAGCCCTATCACTGCTCTCGGCACAGGCATGTTATCGTACGTCCTAATTATGCGTCTGTCCTCCCAAGACGGAAAAGGTCCCTGAAGACAAGAACGCCTTCGTCGTCTTTCTAGCACCAGCATCTGGCAGGGTGCCTGGCACACAGCAGGGGTGCAGGACACGTGCACCTGAATGAAGAAGGCCAACCTGCTGTCCTCCCTGCTCTCCTCCTTGGGGGAAGTGTTTTTCCAAAGAATGGCTCCATCTCTGATGACTGGCTTCGCTGAAATGCTCCCCGCACCTGAGTTTGCTCACGTTTACTCCAACACAAGTTTGTCACAACCACCCATTCGGCAAACCCTAAAAACCACCGAACTCACAAGCATCGAACCTTCTCCACCCAGCAGTAGTGGGCGAACGAGGGCTGGGCTTGCTAAGGATAAATACTAAAAGAAAAGAGACAAGAATGCGAAGTGACAAGCCAAGCAACGCAAAAATTCCTTTAGCTTGAAGACAGTCTGGCAGAGCATGTAACAAAGAGGGGAGACAGGAATTAGGAAGGTGACTGCATGCTACTTAAAGTGTAAAAATAAGGACTGGTCTATCCTCTCTTCAAAATATTCTGTATATAAAAGTTTCATTTTATTTTTTTTTTAATTTTTTAAATATTTAGTTATTTTTGAGAGAGAGAGAGAGAGAGCGCGTGTGCGAGAGAGCGCTCTAATGGGGGACGGGCAGAAAGAGAGGGAGACACAGAATCTGAAGCAGGCTCCAGGCTCTGAGCTGTCAGCACAGAGCCCAACACGGGGCCTGAACCCATAAACCGTAAGATCATGACCTGAGCCAAAGTCAGACGCTTAACTGAGCCACCCAGGTTCCCCTAAAAGTTTCATTTTAGATAGGAGATAGGAGATTTCTTTTCCTCCTTTGGGAGTAGATTTTTTCTTTTTTTAATGATTTATTTTTGAGAGAGAAAGAGAGACACGTATGCAGGGGAGGGTCAGAGAGAGATGGAGACATAGAATCTGAAGAACAGGCTCCAGGTTCTGAGTTGTCAGCACAGACCCCAACGCAGGGCTCAAATCCACGAACCGTGAGATCATGACCTGAGCTGAAGCTGGACGCTCAACCAACTGAGCCAGCGTCCCAGGAGTAGATTTCTTTTTTTTTCTTTTTTTTTTCTTTATGTTTTATTTATTTTTGACACAGAGAGAGACAGAGCATGAGAGGAGGAGGGGCAGAGAGAGAAGGAGACACAGAATGGGAAGCAGGCTCCAGGCTCTGAGCTAGCTGTCAGCACAGAGCCTGACGCGTGGCTCGAGCCCAGGAATGTGACATCTGACCTGAGCTGAAGTTGGAGGCTTAACTGACAGCCACCCAGGCGCCCCCCAGGAGTAGATTTCTAATGTGACCATGAGAGTCGATGGGGAAACAGAACTGATTTTTATTGGAGGTCACTTATACTTAATTTTGCTGTAACATTTTTCTGCAAAACTTTGGCTACCTATTAAAAGAAAACAGCTTTTTTAATGCAGGCTTGCAAGCATTAATCGGACTTACTGGAAGTAAATCTGAAATGAAAGTTTTCCTTCTGACTTTTCTTCTGTGAGGAATTTCTTCCATTACGTCGTCTTCAATCAGATTGTCACCACTGGCATTTTCCCGTATCTCCTCCGTCTCTGCAGTGGCTTTTAACCTCTGAGTTTCGGCCTCCTTCATTTGAATAACTATTTCACCAGCATCCACTTCCAACACTTCCGATAAGATCTTTAGTATGGCATTTATGATTTCTGCCTGACTCTTGGATGGAATAATGTCTTTTAGGTTCCAAACGGTCCCTGGGGGAAAAAAATGCGCATAAGGACAAAGGAATCCCCTGTGAAAGTTTTTATTAAATCCAGTTTCCACGAGATTGGTGCTTTAAGCTCAGGTGGAATTTCAAAAAATGTCAAACCCTCCTCCACCTCTGTTCAGTTTTTATTAAATGTAAAAAAAAAAAAAAAAGCTTTGCACAGAGGCAGCTCCCTTTCTTATCATCCTCTACAATCATCTCCCTTCCTTGGCACCCAATGCCTTTCTCTGATAGACCACATAGCAACAGAACAAGAGAAGGCCGATCAAGTTTCACCTGAAACGACAAATTAAGTTGCCTCACTCTCTTTCATCTTAACCTGAGCTGCCCTCCTAGGCAGCTTCTTATAGTCCAGGAGTAGAATTAAATGTACTAAAATATCAAGGTCTCATGGATAAACCAGAGAGCAGGTTCTACAGAACAGCAGCCACCATTTAGTTAGAATAATTGGAGAAAAAAAAATTGGGGCGCCTGGGTGGCTCAGTCAATTTAGCGTCCGACTTCAGCTCAGATCATGATCTCACAGTCTTTGAGTTCAAGCCACATGTCAGGCTCTGTGCTGACAGCTCAGAGCCTGGGGCCTGCTTCGAATTTTGTGTCTCCCTCTCTCGCTCTGCCCCTCCCCCACTCATGCTCTGTCTCTCAAAAATAAACAAACATTAGAAACAAAATTTTTTTTTTAAAAGAAAAAAGACACAACTCACTATTAAATTAAAAATACTTCCTGGAATGAACCCAAAAGAAGTGAACGCAGGACTAGAACAGATACATGTACACCCATCTTCACAGCAGCATTACTCAACAGCCACCAACCCAAGTGCCCAACCATGGATGAACGGTTAAACAAAGAGTGATATGTACATACAGTGGACTAGTATTCGGTCTTAAAAAGGAAGGAAATTCTACCACACTACAACATGCATGAACTCTGAGGGCATTACACTAAATGAAACTAGTCACAGTTGGTACAGCTGTGACTCTTGATCTTGAGGTCAGGAGTTCAAGTCCCATGCTGGGTAGAGAGCTCACTTAAATTTTTTTTTAAATAATAAAATAATTAGCTACCGAAAGAAAAATACTGTAGAATTCTACTTATATGAGGCACCCAAAGAAGTCAAATTCATAGAAACAGAAAGGGTGGGTGGTTGCTGGCAGTTGGGAGGAGGGGGGATAGGGAGTTGTTCAATGTGTACAGAGTTTCACTTTTACAAGACGAAAAGTTCTGGGGGTTGGTTGCACAGCAGTGTGAATGTACTTAATACTATTGAAATGTACACTTAAAAATTGTCTAGATGGTAAATTCGATGTTACATGTATTTTTTAATGTTTATTTATTTATTTTGAGAGACAGAAAGAGAGAGAGAGTGTATGAGCAGGGCATGGAGAGAGAGACAGAGACAGAGAGAGGGAATATTCCAAGCAGGCTCTATTCTATCAGGAGCCCATTAATCATGAGGTTATGACCTGAGCCAGAATCAAGAGTCAGATGCTCAAAAGTCAATGGAGCCACCCAGGTGCCCTATGCATAACCTCTTAAATTAAGCATCTCCAGGGGTGCCTGGGTGGCTCAGTCAGTTAAGCGTCCGACTTCGGTTCAGTTCATGATCTCACAGTCCGTGGGTTCAAGCCCCATGCGGGCTCTGTGCTGGCAGCTCAGAGCCTGGAGCCTGCTACAGATTCTGTGTCTCCCTCTTTCTCTGCCCTTCCTCTGCTCACCCTCTGTCTCTCTCTCTCTCTCAAAATAAAAAAAAGACATAAAAAAATAAAAAATAATAAAAAATAAAAAGGATCTCCACTTAAATATTACAAGTTACAGAAAAGACACATTCCAGAAGGTCCTGAGGTGGTGAAATGAATGAATGACTGAATTGTGACCTCTATCTCTACTCATTACAAATTACTAAAAAAGCACACTGTTGCATGCATATGGCTAAATTTTACCTGCCACCAACGTCTTTAACAGAATGTAGTCCATGGAGCTGACAGGAGAAAGCATTGCTGACTCCAGGACGTGCAATGCTGGTGCACTGAAAGAGCCCAGTAGCTCTTGGTTATCTTCAGTCACTGTCTGCAAACAATATGCTGTAAAGATAAAATTAAGGAACAGATGAATTCTGCTAGGGTAATTTACACCAATCTAACTCATCAGAAAACATCTGCATCTTGACAACTTCTTCAGACACACAGAGCTTTTGTATAATAGATATGCTTTACTTTAAGAATGATACATGCAAATGAGGCTTCTCCAATGATCAGTGCAATGAAAGATTTTCTTGTTCTTAATTTCTAATTCTTTACACAATATACTTATACAAAGTAAAATTTACAAGGCTCTTAAAAAATAATTAAAATTAAAAAATAAAAATAAAAGGCTCTTAAATGCTGTGACAATGTGGAAGTGCTATAAACATTTATAAAGGTCTCTCCGAAGTTTCTGTACTTATCGCACACTGGTAGCAAACAGCCTGTGGCCCGAACACCGGTACACAGACAACACTCTCAGAAGCTCCGTGGTCAAGAACAAGCCCCAGGTTTGGGGTCATTCTGGCTTCCTTTAAATTCAGCATGACTTTAAAACGTAGGGCTATTTCTAGTGAAGCAATACTGCTTTAAGAAAAAAAGCATTTTAGGGGTGCCTGGGTTGAGCTGAGTCAGTTGAGGGTCCAACTTCGGCTCAGGTCATGATCTCACGGTTTGTGAGTTGGAGCCCTGCTCAGGCTCTCTGCTGTCAACACAGAGCCTGGAGCCTGCTTCAGATCCTCTGTCCCCCTCTCTCTCTGCCCCTCTCCCTGCTCGCTCTCTATCAAAAATAAACATTAAAAAAGACTCTAAAAAAAAAGAAAAAAGTATTTTACATAAAAATGAGTAAACTGAGAGATAGCTACAGCATTAACAGACGTAAGGTCCATTTAGCATTTACCTCCTCCTTTGCACTAAAACAAGATAATGGGTTACAACTTGCATATTAGAAATAATTAGCTGAAAGCATCAAAACAACTGGGATTGCCTGACAGGTTTGGCAAAAGAGACCTCTGAAGCACAAAGGTGAAACAAGCCCAAGTTTGCTTTTCTACGTGTAGTCCAAACAAATCCATTTCTTTCTAGTTCTCAAAACTTCAAAGTCGATCATGCCCATCCAAATTAGTCAAAATAGATGCTACTGCTGGGATCTAGTTTGGTTCCCAAAACACATTTGTATATGAATCCATAAATATGCATGCATGTGTGTGTGTGTGTATACAAAAAAATGTAACTTTTTTCATTAAGAGACTAAATTCACTTTTGCAAAAGCCAAGAGAAACTGTGGTTACTACCATAAAGTCAATATAAGGACAAAGTAAACCATATTAATATACAGAATGGTGTCTCAGAAGTTCACCTTACTATATGTGAACACCGCTTGATTTTCAAACCAAAGTAACTTGACATTTATTTAAAAAATCATGAATCTAGCTAAATGCAGAAATAAAATACTATTATACAATTCAAAATTACTTTATTCTGATCCATTTTTTTAAGTTTATTAGAGGAAAAATGTTTTAAACAACTAAATCTACAAAAATAAAGATACAAAAACAGAACTGAAGTTTTTCTTTTAAAAGCTATTAACTAACTTTTGTGCATTTCCCTCATTGTAAGAAAAACTGTCCTCTGAGATTAAAAGCCACCTAACAATTTCCTAGCTCAACTGTTTTTAAAATCCACATTTACTCATAAATCACCCTTCTGCCAAGGATTCCATTTTGAGGAACTGATTTAAAAATTTCTCCCCTT
>PISW01003049.1:23255-227404 GCA_004023785.1 Mungos mungo
GCTCAGTCGGTTAAGCCTCCGACTTCGGCTCAGGTCAGATCTCACATTTGTGGGTTCGAGCCCCGCGTCGGGCTCTGTGCTGACAGCTAGCTCAGAGCCTGGAGCCTGCTTCCAGTTCTGTGTCTCCTTCTCTCTCTGACCCTCCCCCTCTCATGCTTTGTCTCTCTATCAAAAATAAATAAAACATTAAAAAAAAATTAAAAAAAAAATTTCTCCCCATATTGTTTATTCCACTATTTTTTTTTCTGTTCTCTTAAAAGTATCCATTAAAGCCAAGAGAAGCATCAGTAAGAGGAAACACACTTAGTCTATGCCAGGAGAAATGCAAAATTAAATAAAAGGACAGCTGGATACCTGGTCATTGTAATGGGTAGAAAAGAAATGCTTTGCGTCAATTATTTCCCCACTCTCCCCAGAGTTCTGTGCCTCACCCACCCTCCAGTCTGTCTCCCCAAACGGACACGGCTCCTCACAATGGCTATCTGACCCCACAGAGGGAAAGTGAGGGAGCCAAGGCAGCTGCGGCTGCCGGCCTCCGCTCTCCCTGTCCCACAGAAGAGAAGCAAGGCTCCGTGAGATTTCCATCACTTACTTTCCTCTCTCAAAAAAAGCACAGGTTACCAGTTTTCTGCTGGGAGTCGGAGATAGTGGTACAAGACATTTAAATAAGTCTAGATTCCAATTAATTTTGGCTCAAAGGCCTAGTAGTTGTGGGTTACCACTTCTCAGTAAATGGGAGATGAAAGCTCCAAGAATTAATAAAGCCTTCTAAGAATGGTAATACACTGGAAACCGCACCTGCTCACATAATTACCTTCCTTCCTCTCAGAGTGAAGAGCAGGAAAACCATATGAGTAAGTAAAGTATTAATCACAGATTTTAAAAGATCCAGAACAAACAGAATTCGGTCACATATTTATATTTAATGAGAAAAAAAATCACTCCTGTAGAATAAACATGCTATGTTGGAATACAAATTTTTGAATAAGGCCATACATACTTAATAAATCATCACCTTTTCTTCACTTACCTACTGAAATAGCCAGGTCAACATTGGTGGAAAACCTACTTAAATACTTTAATACAATCTCCAAACACCCTTCTTTGTTGAATATAGATACTGCTCTACTACTGCATTCACTAAATTGAAGGGGGAAAAAAAAGTTTTACTATTCACATTTTAACATTAACAAATCAACCACAGAAATTCATGAAAAGATCAATTAGGCTTTATAAAAGAACTAAAGAATTGGAGTCAAGCACCCACCATTTTGAGAGATGAAGAAACCAAAGCCCACGGGACATAAACAAAACTGGTCGTCTATATTATGATGTCTAACACAGCAGGACACTTTAACCAATCTCTTTACCTGCATGCCAGTTTCCTTACAGGAAGCTAGAGTGGGAAGAGATCTTAGAAATCACTATCATTTACTTCTAATCCTCATTTTATATAGGAGGAAACCCAGGCCCCAAAAGATGGAGTGATCTTTCCAAAGATCACACATTTTATTTGTGGTGGTTCCTGGGTCCAGTCTACTGTTCCTTCCACTGTGTTAACAGTAAGTTAGACAGGAGAGACCTGGCAGGGGACCATGGGGAGAGAAGGGGGAAAGAGAGTGGGGGAGAGTGAGGGACACAGATCAAGGGAGACTACTGAATACTGAAGAGGAACCATGGACTGAAAGGGGAGGGGAAGGGAGGGAGGGGGTGAAGGTCATGGTGGGGGGCACTTGTGGGGAGAAGCACTGGGTGTTATATGGAAACCAATTTGACAATAAACTATTAAAAAAAACCCAGTAAGTTAGAGTGAGGATGGAAGGTCTCTACGCTTGGAATACAAAAAGCACAAATTTAAAAGAAAATAAAGTGAATTGTATTCACTCCTTCTAGACTGCTATTATAATCGACAAGGAGAATCTGCAGTCTGAAAAAGAGAATGTTGAAACTACACTACCTTTTAATTTAAAAAAAATCAGAATTAACGCTAAGAATGTTATTAATAAACATGCATACTAGCTACTAAAAAAAGAGCTAATTTTAATGATTGTATCCATGTTTCCAGAGAAAAATACCCCTCTGTACATGCAACATATACACAGGATACACTAATAGAGTGCACCAGGTTATGAGACAGAGGCGGCTAAATTGTGAAATTCAATCTTGTTATCTAAAGATAAACTGTTTTCCGCCTACCTCTCTGTCTGTCTACCCACCCATCTAGTTACTACAGCACTGCTGTGAGCCCGCCTTCAAGATGCCCACGGTAGAATCAGATGTAGTCAGGACTATGAGGCATATATGTGTTAAGATAACTGCAAATATATACATGTGTATACAGCTTAAACATGTAGGATTTAAAACATGAGGCATAAGACAAAAATGTGAAGACCTGTGACAACTGGAAACGATACGGTTAGGGCCCACAGGCAGTCAGGAAAGAGACACTGTGGAGACTACTTTTTCAGGCTCTTTTCAAATAAAATTTTTTAAAACTACAATTAAATAAGTTAAAGTTATCTGGTACGCAGAAAAATGTACCCACTCACTTGCTCATTTCCTCAAATCTGATTCTCCAATTTTCTGGTGGAACCCATCTACCAGTTTGAAATGAAATCATAGGCGAGTTCAGAATGCTAGGTGGGCAGCTTTTCAGGATCCAACTTAATCCTGTTTTCTAAGATATACCTGCGCTTTTAGGTCAGACGGTATCATCGCTGCTGACGAGAAAACAGGGAACTATGACACAATCCGATTAGAAAGGTGGGACATAAAACAGGGTAGGAAAAACTAAGTCCAGGTAGTGTTTCTAGCCATTTCCATTCCTGACAGCAAGCCCACGCCACCCCACCACTGCTGCAATCATGCAGAGCACGGCCTTCCCCCTGCCGGGGCCAAGGGAGCTCTTCTCAGGCATCCACCTTCCTGTCAAATGGCACCTGCTGGGGCAGAGGAGTAAAGCACCAGCCAAGGTGTGTGGCCCCACCTCGTCCCAGGTGCTAGACGGAAGCAGCTGCTGCACAGGAGCCTCACCAGCTTTATGACAATGACAGCTCAAGGATATGCAGGGAGTGGGGGACAGCTGGGGTGTAACACACAGTAATGGCCATGATTCCTCTTATTTTCTGTCAGCAGCAATGATTGGAGACAAGAGTCACAAAGCAAAAAAAGATACAGAGATGCTGAGGAAAAGGGCTTGGGAAGGAGGGTTGGTCTTAAATCACCTAAGATCCCGGGCCCACCAAAGAGAACAGAGACCCTCTGCAGTTTTACAGAACGAGCACAGCCTGAAGAGTGTTGTAGCAGGAGGCTGTGTCTAGAAAACCCCTTACCATATATTCCACAGCACATTCACGGCCTCATTGGCTATGTTCTCAATAGAATTTCTGTTCCGATCTTTCTTTTCCTGTGGAGACATCTCATTTGAATCCAGTCCGGCACTGCACTGCAACCAAATATTGTGATTAGCGCCCTGGTTCAAAAGAATCATTAAACAAAAAGGCTAATGACAGTGAAGAGTCACAAAAATTAAACATCAGAAATTATAGTGGTTAACAAGCTCATCAAAGTCTCATAAGCAGTATGCTTCCCACACTCCTGTTCTCTTCTGGCAAGAAATACAGACAAGAGAAGTTCACGAGTCATTACACAAATTGGATACAAAGCATTTAACACTTTAAAATGTAGAATCAATACAAAGTATCTTATCTAATGCAATGAAGATAGTAAATGAGGCACGGACAGGTAACAAACACACTGTAAGCGCTAATATCTACATAGGGCTTTCTATGTACAAGGCACTACTGTGAGCACTTTATATTAAGTCATTGAATCCCGACCACAAATCTGTGAGGCAAAGGATCTCTTATTCCTGATCTTCTGCTACGAATAGGAAACTGAGGTACAGGGAGATTGCGGAAGGTGTAGCTTAATACACGGCAAAGCTGGGATTCAGATCCATGTATTCTGGCTTCAAAGTTGGGGCAGGACTGCCCTGTAGCGCAGCCCACGGCCCCCTCTAAGGCAGGGCCACCGGGTGATTCTTTGTTGTGGGGTGACATGTGCCCTGCAGGATGTTAGGAGCAGCCTTGGCCTCCACCTGCTACATGCCAGTAGCCAACAAATACCCTTGACACCTACCCTCAAATCAAAAGTGTCTCCAGACATTACCCAGCATCCCCTGTGGGGAAAATCACCACCAGTTCAGAACCAATGCCCTAAACAGAATAAGACTGATGCCTCTCATCAAAACTGGATATTCTTTATAAAGCCTTAAATAAAAGTTATCCATCAATACAGAATAGTGCACTAGAGGCACTGAGAGAGAGCCTTAATCCTCGAACTACATCATGCAATACGGTTGGCATGATGTTATATTTGAAAACAATGTAATCTTCATGGCAAATTACCAGTCCATGCCTCAGCTTTCTCTGCCACTAGGAATAACACCTTCCAAGTAGGACTGCTGGAAGGATTAAATAATACATAAAACACCACCTGACACAAAAATAAGCAATCTATAAAGACTATTTTTATTCACAAAATTTAAGGTCTTATATAAGACCTTATAAAAAAGGACCTATAGAAAGGTCTTTTCCAACTAGCAGATAAATAAAAAATAGTGGGGACAAAATAATTGAGACTAGTATAATGAGGAGAAATCTGTGTTTCTAGGAAAAGAAATAAAATGCCCACAGAATGTTTTGAGGGAAGACAAAATAACTAATACCAAAGGGGAAAAAAAAAATTCTCAGGGCATATGCTAAAAGCTACAATTACAAACTGCCAGGAAGATACTTGTTTAAACCACGTACCTCTTTCAGCAGCGCGACCAGAGGAGTCATGATATCCTTAGTCACCATGTCATCACAAACTTCAAAACCTCCACAAGCACTGAGATTTCTACACAGAAAGTTTAAAATAGGTTTTACTTTCTCAGAACCCACAAAACACTTCTAAGTTCTCAAATGTAATTTCTACCCATACTTAAGATTTTCCAGATGACATTGTGTGATTTCTGTAAGACGCTACAGAACCAATCCAAAGATTTCCATCTGTTCCCATCCTTGTTTTGCATGACGTAAACAAATGACTCTGCCATGTGACAGCTTAATTTTGAAGTCTGGAACAATACACAGGTGCATGGCTATAGGAGCAGTAAAGGGGAGGACTTTTCCTATTTTTTTTAAATGTTTTTTTATTATTTATTTTTGAGAGAGAGAGACAGCATGAGCAGGGGAGGGTAAGAGAGAGAGGGAGACACAGAATCCGAAGACAGGCTCCAGACTCTGAGCTGTCAGCACAGACCCAGATGCAGGGCTCGAACTCATGAACCATGAGATCAAGCGCTGAACCTACCCAATCCAGGCACCACCCAGGCTCCCCAAGACTTTTCCTATTTAATGTGAACAAATCACCACATGATCTTCTATGAAGGGAACTTTTCTTGGGATCAAGACTTCCAAGGACAGCAAGGGTGAGGCTGCAGGACAGCCCCGAAGCAATCTTGGCTAAACTGAATTTTAATTGGGAAGCCACTGCCTACTTGCCTTTTGAGTGCACAGCACCGTGCCAGGCACTAAAGTAATGGAGATGAATCAGAAGATGCCCCACAACCTTTCAGGAGCTCCCAGTGTGTGAACGCTGCAGGGAAACGGTAGGGCTTCCTACCTGCGGATTCCTCCAGTATGTGGCTAATCCCCACCCCTCCCGTAGGGTTTTCTTCTCTGAACCCCCAGTTATATCCACAGCATCGTCTGTGATTATTTATCACCAAATCATTAGCCTGTCTCCCTTAAAGCTGTAAGAAGGAAGTTAGGTCTGTCTTGTTTACTAACACATGCCCGTAGCCTAGCCCGCTGCTTGGAGCACAGTGGATACACACAATATACCTGCTAAATCAACACATGCAACATAATATAGGCAGAGCTGCAAGAACTGCAAACATTACCTTCTGCTCTTGCCCCCTCTACAGTCCATTCTCGGCACAGCCACCACAGCAGCCTTTTCAGAAGGTAAATTAGATCAGGCCACTCCTGCTCACAACAGGACCCGTGCCCTACACCACTGAGCCCCTGTCCATCCCTCCAACGTCATCTATAATACCCACCCTGCTCTGCTCAGCCACACTAACCTTCCTGTCTTTAACCAGGCCAGCCCTTGGCTGCCTTGCGTCTTTGCTGTTTCCCTCCGTCGGGAATGCTTTTTCCCTGGATTTTCGAGTCTCGCTCAGAGGCATCAGATCAAGTGTCATCTACAGATCAGAACTTCAAGTAACTTCCCACCTCCAACTCATTAACCTCTTGTTTTCCTCCACAGCACTTCTCACTATTACCTGTGTTACGGGTTTACTAGTCTCTTGTTTCCTCATCAGCATGGGCTCTGTGAAGGCAGGGATCTCGGCTCTCTTGCTCAATGTTCTGCCTGCCCCAACCCCCTGCACCCAGAACACGTGCCGCTTGCACTGGAAGAGCTCACAGAACCTCGGGACTCTGGGGCTTCTTGGAGAGGGCGCGATGTCGGGTAGGCCTTGCTGGGAGGAGGATACGTGGCAGTTGGCTGCCTGCAGCTGGACGGGCCAGCTGGACAGATGGCATGCGTGTGGCGCGGGGGGCGTGCGCTCCTCTGGGGTCTGCAGACTGACTTCAAGCCCCTCCTCTGCAAATGGGAGACCCCGGGCAGTTTGGGGCCTCCCGAGCTGCCGCAGGCAAGTGCCCGGAGACAATCAACGATACGTGGCACGCACAGAGCGCAGGCCGGCCGCCGCGACCCCTCCCGGCTCACCTCAGCGCGCCGGCCGCCGTCTCCCTCACCGCCAGGCTGGGGTCCAGAAGCAGCGGCCCGAGGCGGCGCACTGCGTCCCGACGCGCCAAGCCGGGCAACGCCGGCCGCTGCTGCACCAGCCGGGCCAGCCCCGCGCAGGCGCACTCGCGGACCTCGGCGCTCGGGTGCTGGAGCTGCGGGACAGGACCAAGTGTCAGAGGCGGCGCAGGGCGCAGGCGCGGGGGCCGCGGCGGGGACGCGCAGCGCTGCCCCAGGGCTCCGCGCGAAGTCCGCCCCTCGCGGCCCCGCGAGCCCCTGCCTCACCTTTTCTAGCAGCTCCGCCGCCGGCCCGTCGTCCTCTCCCTCAGTCCCGTTCGCCGCCGCTGCCGCCTCGGCCTGACAGTCGCCCGTAGGAGAGAACTGAGGTCGCTTGAAGCGTTTCGTCCGGCTCTTGCCCATGGCGATGTGTGCTGCGGGGGAAAGACCGAGGGAGGAGGTCAACAGCAGGACGGTGGAGACTGCTGAGCTGGTGGCAGGCTCCTCTTGCCGAGGGGCTCTCGGTGCCACTGCTCAGTCAGGCCGCTGACGGCCGGAGCTCACATGGGGAAGCAGTGCGCAAGCGCGCCGCGTGTCGGCAGGGAGGAGGGGGCTGGCGCCGGGAGCGCGCAGGCGTAATGGGCAAGGGGGTGGGGCCAGACCTGGGCTAGGAGGGGAGTCAGGGTTCTTTTCCTGGGAAGGAGGCTGGACTTTAATGGGATTATAGCCTCCCACCAGCTAGTGACGTTTATTGTTAGTGAACGTCGCCACACATTTATCTCCATAATAACCAAATACGATTAAGGATACCTAACTTGCAAGGTTATTGTCAGGCTTGGGGCAAACGGGTGGCCCAGTCAGTTGGGAATCTGATTTCGGCTCAGGTCATGATCTCACCCTCTGTGTGTTCAAGCCCCGGGTCGGGCTCTGTGCTGACAGCTCAGAGCCTGGCGCCTGCTTTGGATTCTGTGTCTTCCTCTCTCTGCCCCACCCATGCCTGCACTCTGTTTCTGTCTCTCAAAAATAAATAAATGTTAAAAAAAATTTTTTAAGGGGTTATTGTCGGGCTTACATTAAATTGTGTAAGGCGCCTAACACCAAACTTGATTTTAGGTACTCAAAATTATTAACCACGGTTTTTTGTGCCCCAAGACTTAGAACAACTCCCGCCATAGTAAAAAAAAAAAAAAAAGTTTTTGTTTTAGATGTTTTAGAATGAATGTACATCTATGTTTGATAGGACGGAATCCCATAAGAAATTAATCTTACTAGGGGCACCTGAAAGTTCAGTCGTTAGGAGTCTGACATCTGACTTCGGCTCAGGTCACGATCTCAAGGCTTCCCGGTTGGAGCCCTACCTCCACTCTGTGCTGGTGGACCCTGCTTTGGATTCTGGGTCTCTGTGTCTCTCTGCCCCACCCCCACTCGCACACTGTATCTCTCTCTCTATCTCTCTCTCAAAAATAAACATTTAAAGAAAAATTTTGGGGGCACCTGGCTGGCTCAGTCAGTTGAGCATTGGACTTTGGCTAGGGTCATGATCTCACAGCTCATGAGTCTGAGCCCCCTCCCTCCCTGCCCCCTCCCAGGGTTCTGTGCACACAACTCTTGGGGCCTGGAGCCTGTTTCAGATTCTGTCTCCATCTCTCTTTGGCCTCCCTCGCCTGCTTGCACATTGTCTCTCTCTCTCTCTCTCAAAGTATTAAAAAATATTTAAAATTTTTTTAATAAAATAAAATTCCTGTCTTAAAAAAAGAAGTTAATCATCCTGCTTCAGTTTCCTCCTTTGTGAAAATGGGCATGCCAATAATACGTACCTAAAGGAGTTGTTATAAGGATTAAATGTGTTAGTGTGTTTAAGGTGCTAAGAACATTCACTGGCACACAGTAAGTATTATGTAAATGTTTGGTTGAAACTTCTAACATAAACAAAATGATTCACAAATATTTATGGAGCACCAGGCACAATGCCGCGCATTGGAAGAAGCCAATAACCATGACAGATTTGGTCCCTGTCCTTTGTCCTTGTCCTCAGGGAGTTTACAGTTTAGAGAGAGATGTGGTGTTAAATATATAATTATGAATAGTTAGTGACAGTTGAATAGTTATCATACAGTGCTAGGAAAGAAGGAAAAGTAGAGAAGGATCTTCTGCAGTCTTTATAATTAAACCTGTACATATTGAGCACCCTAAAAAATGCATAGCGTTCAGAAAAGCTCCACCCTGGGGCAACCCTCCCCTCAAGGAGTGGACACTGTCTAGTAAAGGAAATCCCATTAATCATAATAGCATATTTAGGATAATAGTCACCAAGGTGAAGCTAAACTTGTACAAAAGTTTAAGTACAAGGAAAACTTGGAGCCTCAAGTGTGTGTTGATGGGCTTTACTTCCTGGATCTATCTGGCCACTGCTCTCCCGTCACGTCCCTAGTTCAAGCTGTCTTGCTTCTGGTCTCTTTTTCTACCCTGCCTGTCATAGAACAGCTAGAGCGATTTTTGCCGTCTTTCTTATATTTCACTCCCTTGATTAAAACCTTTCAGTGGTTTCCCTTTCTCTTAGAATAAAGATCAAAGTCTTAGTAGGTAGCGGTTAGCAAGGTCAGATTCCAGCTTCCTCTTAGGTTACCTCCTACACTCAGTCCCTTAGTCACCTTCCATAGGGCTGCGATCTCTTCTGCCGAAGGACCTTGAAAAGGCCCAGTCCCACCCCTGTCCTAGTGAATGCAAGTGTCACTTCTTCATAGGTGCCTCCTTTGATTTCAAAATCTGAGACACGTCTCCCTTGAGACTGCGCTTATTTTGTTCCTTTCCCTCAAACCACAGCTCAGAATTACGTTACAATTTAAATTTATTTGCGTAAAATACTCAGACACATACACCCACTCTCTCCAGCCGGACACTAAACCCTGTGAGGACAAGACTGCCTGTTTTCACAAATGGCAGTATGCCCAACACTGGCCCAACAAGTCCTGCCTGGGACAAAATTGACATGCAATTTCTTGAATGCATAGAGACCACATAATCAGGAAAGGGTAGCGCATGTCATCTAGGCAGAACAGGAAGAAATTAAAAAAAAAAAAAGATTCATGCTGTTTCTATCACTATGGGAGTGAGCAAGAAAAACGGTCCAAAACCTTAGCTAGACGAGAACATTGTGGTCTGTTTTCCTTAGTTACTCTTTCCTGGGAGAAATTAACATTTCTGTTAAAATGAATGATAAACTTTATTTAATGAGCTTAAGAGCCTTCCGGGAACCACGAAGGTATCCGTTTCAGGAGGAGCCTGGTGACCTTTAACTAGTCTAATAATCCATAACCAGTCACTTTTGAAAAATCCACTCAAGCAACGATTATCTAACAATCCCTTTTTTCTACAAATTATTGTTATCAAGAGGGTGTTTTTGAATTAGGCTGCCTAGAGGTCCCTTCCTTTGAGACAATAAAAATGCTTGTAATCAATTATTGGTCATACACGTTTTAAGGTTAATTTTTTTTTTTGAGAGGGAGAGAGAGAGCAGGGGAAGGGCAGAGAGAGAGAGAGAGAGAGAGGAGAGGGAGAGAGAGAATCCCAAGCAGGCTCCACATTGTCAGCACAGAACCTTATGTGGGGCTTAAATTCACGAACTGTGAGATCATTCCCTGAGCCAAAGTCAAGAGTCAGATACTTAAGTGACTAAGACCCCCAGTAGCCCCTAGTCACACACATTTTACTATTTTAAAATTTTTTTATGTTTATTTATTATTGAGACAGAGAGAAACAGAGCATGAGTAGGGAAGGGACAGAGAGAGAGGGAGACACAGAATCCCAAACAGGCTCCAGGCTCTGAGCTGTCAGCACAGAGCCTGATTCAGGGCTCAAACCCATGACCCATGAGATCATGACCTGAGCAGAAGTTGGATGCTTAACCGATTGAGCCACCCAGGTGCCCCTAGTCACACACTTTTTAAATAGCAGCTAGCTGTTCCCCAGATTCCTGTTTCTCCCCCTTCATATGTTTGTAAGATAATCTTCCTGAAGAAAACACTCTGATCTGTATTTCCTTAAAATCTTTGGCAGGTAGCGGTTAGCTAGGTCAGATTCCAGCTTCCTCTTACGTTACCTCCTATACTACTACTACTGGCACTGCCAGTCTCTATATTACTTGTGCCTGGCACTGGCTGAATTAAAGTCCCTGAGATGTCCACTCCCTCTACGTGTGGTAACTGCCCTCTGCCTCAGCTGGCCCTACATAAAGTGACTCAGTAGTCATCAACAAGGAATGTCGCTGCTGGTAAAGCCATCTGCAGATAACCAGACGTGGGCCTCTAGCTCCAGATCTGCCTCTACAGGACCATAAGATCAAGGGGAGTTTGCTTCTCTTCCCTAGATCTCAGTTTCTCCATTTACAAAGACTCTTTAGGGTCTTCAAAATATCAGAGGACGATGAACCATATTGATCATTTCAGGAAAGGCCTTCTAGAAGGAAAAAGGAATGTTGAGTGCATCCTGAGCAGGTATCAGAGCCTGGGAGAGGCACCCTGGCTGCAGATTTCCCATTTGGTCCTCAAAATCGTCCTGAGCTCTGTGCTATCAGAGGGTAACGGCTGACAGCCAACCCGAGAAAGTCACGGCAAAGGGATCTGATGCTGCCTATCAGAAATTCTACTTCATTCATTCATTCATTCATTCACTCACTCAACAAATATCTATTGGCTCAGGTCCTGACTCAACAAATATTGATTGTTGAGTCCTTACTGTCTATGAGGCACTGCACTAGTACTAGTGGTAATGTGATAACCAAGACCTGTCCTGACATCGTGGGGTTAACATTCCATCTACACTAGAGCTTGATGCTGCTTCTAAGAAAGTTACTGTAGAGGGGCGCCTGGGTGGGTCAGTTCAACTTTGGCTCTGGTCGTGATCTCGCAGTTCATAATTTTGAGCCTCGAATCAGGATCTCTGCCATTGGTACAGAGGCCACTTTGGATCCTCTGTCTCCCTGCCTCACTGCCCCTCCCCCTCTCCCACATGCATGCTTGCTCTCTCGCTCTCTCTCTAAAAAATAAATAAATATTTGGGGCGCCTGGATGGCTCAGTCGGTTAAGCATCTGACTTTTGCTCAGGTCATGATCTCATGGTTTGTGGGTTCGAGCCCCACGTCGGGCTCTATGCTGACAGCTCAGAGTCTGGAGCCTGTCTTCCGATTCTGTGCCTCCCCCTCTCTCCGACCCTCCCCTGCTCATCTTGCCTCTCTCTCTCTCACTCTCAAAAATAAATGAAAAATTAAAAAAATAAAAATAATAAATAAATAAATAAATAAACATTAAAAAAAGAACGCTACTGTAGAAATGTATTGTTTTAAAAAATCTACCTGGGATGTCTGGGTGGCTCAGTAGATTAAGTGTCTGACTCTTGAACTCAGTTCAGGTTTGATCTTGGGGTCATGAGTTCAAGCCCCACACTGGGCTCCGCACTGGGAGTGAAGCACACTTTAAAAAAAAAAAAGTTAAGGGTATTTTGTGGCTCAGTCGGTTAGGCATCTCACTCCTGGTTTTGCCTCAGGTCCTAACTCACAGTTCCGTGAGTTCGAGCCCTGCATTAGGCTCTGTGCTGATGGTGTGGAGCCTGCTTGAGATTCTCTCTCTCCCTCTGTCTGCCATTCCCCAACTCTCTCTATATATCAAAATAAATAAATGAACTTAAATTATTTAAATAAAAAAATTAATTAATAAAAAAATACCTTATCCAAAACTTGGGAATAAGGAAAGTGAATGACTACATGTTTTTTGATGTCCCAGTGGCCCAGTATCAACAGACTTTTCTACCATGATGAACGCGTTCTCTGTTGGATCTGGCACAGGAGCCACTAGCCACACATGGTTATTAAGCATGTGAGGGATGACTGGTGCAGCTGAGGAACTGAATTTTCCAGGTTGATTCATTTTAATTGGCTACTGTTTTGTACAGCACAAGTGCATAGTGGTGGTTCTGAACAGGGGACGATTTTGCTCCTCTGAGGACATTTGGTAGTGTCTTGGAGGCCTTTGGGTCACCACTATGGCGGTACTACTAGCATCTAACGGATAGAGGTGGGCACTGTTGTCACTGGGGCTAGTGTGGGGACTGTCCTGTACATTGTAGGCTGTTTAGGAGCAACTCTGACCTCGACCCACTCTACACCAGTAGCACCCCCTAGTTCTGACAAACAAGTGCGTCTTTACCCATTGCCAAAGTCCCCAGGGAGGCAAGATGGCCCTCCGTCGAGAATCACTGCACTAGAGGAAGGCACTTTTGTTGAGTGATTGCCTACCTATGGGCCTCGACTCTCTGAAGTTTGATATTGATTTTCAGATTAATAAATTGCAAATAATTTTGCCCACTCGAGATACAAATTATTTCTGTCCAGTAGAAAATATAACCGGGGCACCTGGTGGCTCAGTTGGTTAAGCATCTGACTTTAGCTCAGGTCATAATCTCACGGTTCATGGGTTCTAGACCTGCATCAGGCTCTGTGCTGATCTCTCGGAGTCTACAGCCTGCTTCAGATTCTGTGTCTCCCTCACTCTCTGCCCCTCCCCTGGTCATGCTCTCTCGCTCTCTCTCTCTCTCTCTCTCTCTCTCTCTCTCTCAAATATAAATAAATATTTAAAAAATGAAAAGGGGGAGAAAAAAAAAAAGAAAATATAACCTCAGGGGCGTCTGGGTGGCTTAGTCAGTTAAGCATCAGACTTCAGCTCTCTTGATTTCATTGTTCATGAGTTTGAGCCCTGTGCCGGGCTCTGTGCTGACAGTTCAGAGTCTGGAGCCTGCTTCAGATTCTGTGTCTCCCTCTCTCTCTGCCTCTCCCCCATTCATGCTCTGTCACTCTCTGCCTCAAAAATAAAAAATTAAAATTAAAAAAAAGAAAATATAACTTCAAAGGATACAATTCTGTTGTCTGGGACAACAGAACCAATTTTGTGTCTAACCTAGGAACCTTAGTTAAGCATACGTTTCCTCACACACTATATAAATTTCTGTTTCTCCTTTAAACCACCTTAGCCATTCTCCTGGTTCCTTCATTAAGGAACAGACATATACTTACTATCTATTTATCTGACTCCATTTTTGAAGTTGTTGAAATCATCCTTTGACTGTTTATTCATATGGTAAAAATGTGTTCATCAGGTACTATGAAGTAGAGAGGCAGGTTAAAAAGCAGCATATTTAAAATAATCCCATTCTTGGAGAAACACACAGAAGAAATTATCTATGAAAGTATCCATACCATTTGTCTCTGGGGAGAATTAAAAGAGAGATTTTTAATTTTTAAATTATTTTTAAAGGTCATTTTCTTTTCTTTTTTCAATTTATTTTAGAGAGAGAGTGCACATACAGGGGCGTGAGGCAGAGAGAGAGGGAGAGAGAGAATCCTAGGGGCGCCTGGGTGGCTCAGTCGGTTAAGCCTCCGACTTTAGCTCAGGTCATGATCTCACATTAGTGGGTTCGAGTCCTGAGTCACGCTCTGTGCTGACCACTCAGAGCCTGGAACCTGCTTCAGATTCTGTGTCTCCCTGTCTCTCTGTCCCTCCCCCTCTCATGCTCTGTCTCTCTCTGTCTTAAAAATAAATAAAACATTAAAAATTTTTAAAAAAAAAGAGAGAAAGAGAATACTAGGCAGACTCCATGCTGTCAGTGCAGAGCCTGACTTGGGGCTCCTCTGTCTCACAAATGTTGAGATCATGATCTACGCCAAAATCAAAAGTTGAATGCTCAAATGAATGAGCCACCCAAGTGCCCCAAAAAGATAAACATTTTTTAGTCTGACTTTTTTACCTTTTTTTGGGAGGGGGGTTTCTAGAATGAGCAGGTGGTAATTGCATATTTTTTTAAATCATGAAAACAATTTTAAGGAAATGCAATATAATTCATCTCTCCTCGATGTGGCCCCCATTTCTGTCCTATTACCCCCACACTCACCTACTGGCTGGTCAGTGGCTGCCCTTGGGGCCCAGAAGACTCTGCTCTAAGATTGAGGATTCCTGCCATGACTTTTGGGTCTGGATTGGCAGTTGATACTTCATTGTTAATGTCAGTGTCAATAATCTGGATATCTGGATATCGTGGTATGCTGTTTGCAGGTTATTTGTAGCACAAGAGTTTCATATAGTAAAACAATCTTACATTTGTAGAGGTCTTATGAAACTTTTCATTTAATTTTTTCTTTCCTAAGGGCACCTGGGTGGCTCAGTCGTTCAGGGGTCCAACTTCGGCTCAGGTCATGATCTCAGGGTTCATGGGTTGGAGCCCCACATCGGGCTCTGTGCTGACAGCTCAGAGCCAGGATCGTGCTTCAGATTCTGGGTCTCCCTCTCTCTCTGCCCCTCCCCAGCTTGTGTTCTCTCTCTCTCCTTCAAAAATAAACATTAAAAAAATTTTGTTTCTAAATAGACCCATTTAATACTGCTGAGCATTTTCTTTGTTTCCAGATGGACGGCATTTTTCCCTTGTTTCTTATTCTGCTTGCTCCGGTCTCAGTGAACCCCCACTCAGTGAAGGTGGTTTTCTGGCTCTTCAGCAAAGGGCTGGTACATTCCCATCTTGTTTTAATTGGGCATCCAATGATTAATACTATATTTAAGTACTTGTATTTATTTTAACCTAATATCATTTTGGTTTCAAAAAAAATAACTGAGGGTGCCTGGGTGGCTCAGTCAGCTAAGTGTTCAACTTCAGCTCAGGTCATGATCCCACAATTCATGAGTTCAAGCCCACCATCAGGACCAGGCGTTCTCTTGTCAGCTTGGAGCCTGCTTCAGGTATTATCTCCCTCTCTCTGCCCCTCCCCTGCTTGTGCTTGGTCTCTCTCTCTCAAAAATAAATAAGCATTTAAAAAACTAAAATAAAAATTAAAAAAATAACCATGGCCAATTACACATTTTTGCATTTGGATTACCTCACATGCCTGATCAAAATCAGGATTTATCCGGTGCACCTGGGTGGTTCAGTCAGTTAAGCATCTGACTCTCAATTTCGGCTCAGGTCAGGATCTCACAGTCATGATCTTATGGTTGTGAGATGGAGCCCTGCATTGGCATGGGGTCTGCTTGGGAGTCTGTCTGTCTGTCTGTCTGTCTGTCTCTCTCTCTCTCTCTCTGCCCCTCCCCTGCTCAAGCTCGTGCTTTCTCTGACTCTCAAAATAAATAAATAAACATAAGGAACTCAAAATTTATCCAGTTTTCAAGTAAAAGTGGACGGACATAAAGGGATTATTTTCCAGATGACTGAGAGCTATTTTATGCATCTCAAATAGTATAAAAAGTTTACAAGGGAGCCTAGTTAAACATCTGACTTATTCTTTTCCTTCTCCTTCTCCTTCTCCTTCTCCTTCTTTGCAGGAGAGTGAGCAGGAGAGGAGCAGAGAGAGAGGGAGAAAGGGCCTTAAGCAGGCTCCCCATCCAGCACAGAGCACGACGAGGGGATCGATCTAACAATCATGAGATAGTGATCTGAGCCAAAACCAAGAGTCAGACGCTTACCCAACTTAGCTACCCAGATGCCCCCACCCATGGGACTCTTGATCTCAGCTCCAGTCTTGATCTCAGGGTCATGAGTTCAAGCCCCACACGGGGCCCTGCACTGGGCAGGATCCCTACTTCAAAACAAAACAAGACAAAACAAAAAACAAGCAACCCTGCCCCAAAGTGCTAAGAAACACCTTAAGGGCATCTTATTTACCACAAAATCAACAGCACCAGTTGTTCCCTATCTTCGCCCGAACAAGTACCGTCAGTCTTTCTCATTTAGTCATTTTGGTGGGTGCACGGCAACTGGAACACTCACATGTGGCTGGTGGGAATGTAAAAGGGGCAGCCACTGGGGCGCCTGGCTGGCTCAGGCAGAGGAGCGTGTGACTCCTGATTTCTGCTCAGGTCATGATCCCAGGGTTGTGGGATCGAGCCCCAAGTCAGGCTCGTGCATGCACATGCTCCCTCTCTCTAAAATAAAATAAAATTAAAATAAAATAAAATAAAAGACCTTAAACAAACAGGGCAGCTACTTTAGAAAACAGTTTGGCAGCTCCTTGTTTATCCTCCAGCAATTCCACTCCAAGGTATTCCCAGAAAAAGTTAACGTATCCACACAGACTTGCACATGAATATTCATAGCAGCTTTATTAATAATAGCCCCAAAGTGGAACAGCTCAAACAAATGCCCATAAACAGGTAAATGAAGAAACAAAAAGGAAATGAATTATGGGTACATGTACTAACGCACATTAAAATCTCAAAAAAAATAGGGGCGTTTGGGTGGCTCAGTTGGTTAAGCGTCTGACTCCGGCTCAAGTTATGGTCTTGCAGTTCGTGAGTTTGAGCCCCGCGTCAGACTCTCCACTCTTATTGCAGAGCCTAGTTCAGATCCCCTGTGCCTCTCTCTCTCTCTCTCTCTCTCTCTCAAATGAATAAACATTAAAAATTTTTTTTTAATCTCAAAAACATGTTGAGCAGAAGAAGCCAGACACAAGACCACTGTACTGTATGATTGTAGTATAATTTTGTTTATACGAAACCGTGGAAGCCACAGATCTACAGTGATAGAGGCCGGATGGTAGTTGCCCAGCGCGGGGGCTGGAGATAGGAGCTGACAGGGAAGTGGTACAAGGGAATGCTTTGGAGTGATGGGAATGTTCTCTATCCTGTTTGTGGCAATTGTTACATGGGTATTACCTTTACCAAAATTTATCAAACTGTATAGATAAAGGGGCGCCTGCATAGCTCAGTCATTAAGAGTCCAATTTTGGCTCAGGTCATGATCTCACAACTCATGAGTTCGAGCTCCCGCATTGGGCTGTCTGCTCTGAGCTCTCTGTCCCCCTCTTTCTCTGCCCCTCCCCCGCTGTTGCACACACTCTCTCTCCCCCTCTAAAAATATATAAATAAACTTAAACACTGTATAGCTAAAACTGTATTTTATAATAATAAGAGAATTATTATCTGTAAATTAGCCTTAATAAAATTGATTTTTTATAAAGCCTATATGTATCCCTGTTTTGATCAGTTCCCCGGATTCATCAGTGTGGGTTTCATTCCCAATTTGGAGAGTTAGTGTCCCACTGACAGCGTTTATTGAGTCATTGCTATGTGCCAGATGCTGCTCCTAGAACGTTGCACGTACGAGCTATTTAACCCACCAACAATCTCATGGGATGTTGGCAACCCTACATCAGAGATGCGAGAACTGAGGCACAGAGAAGTGACTGGCCTAAGACACATGATTGCAAATGACAAAGAGGAGATTGATCCTATACAGTCAGACTTGAATGGGCTTATAATAACTGCAGTAATTGTCCCTACTATACATTCTTAATGTTTATTTATTTTGTGGGGGAGGGGAGAGAGAGGGAGGGACAGGGAGGGAGAGAATCCCAAGCAGGCTCCGTGCTGTAAGCCCAGAGTCTGATGCAGAGCTCCATCCCACAAACTGGGAGATCATATAAATAAAAATTAAATTAAAAAGCAAAAAAAAAAAAAAAAGGAGGCAAATTTAGCATTTAGTCTTCTATGTTAAGAACCTCTCCCAAAACTTGGTAAGTAACTTATGTAAGAAAAGTTATAATTTAGAGTAATTATGTCCAAACCCAATACCAAAGTCAAGATTCATTCATTCTTTGGATAGTCTCTGAGCATGTTGCTGGGTTCCCTTGAGGACGGAAGATAAATGTTTGACAAAGACTCAGAATAGGGACTTAAAAATTTGTTTGTGGGACACCTGAGTGGCTCACTAAGTAGAGCGTCTGACTTCGCCTCAGGTCATGATCTCACAGTTTGTGGGTTTAAGCCCCGCATCAGGCTCTGTGCCGACAGCTCAGAGCCTGGAGCCTGCTTGGGATTCTATGCTTCCCTCTCTCTGCCCCTCCCCCACTCACATTGTGTCTCTCTCTGTCTCTCAAAGATAAATAAGGTTAAAACAATTAAAAAAAATATATATATATATACAAAATTTGTTTGTAATAAAAACACCCAGAAAGTTGTATATCTTACATAATTTCCTTTAGTCCTTCAGTTCTGCAAGGTAGCTGTGAACTGGCCCAGATGAGGAAAGAAGAGTCAGAGAGAAGGAGTCACCCGCCAGAAACAGGACGACTATAAGCCGGCCAGCAGGGCCTCTTCCGGAACCCCCGCTTTACCTGGTAGATGACGTCATGCTTGGTTTGAAGCCACGCCCTCATCCCTCACACAGATCAACTCTCCTCAAAGTGTGCTCCTTGGAACACTGCTTCTGTGGAAGTCAGGGTCTTCGCTGCGAGGAAGGCTGACTTTGGCTAAACACACAGCCTATTCCCGAAAGGACATTGGGTACTTCAAGAGGGAGGTCTAGAGAGACCAGTTTAAGACTAAACTTTTGGGGCGCCTGGGTGGCTCAGTCGGTTAAGCGTCCGACTTCAGCTCAGGTCATGATCTCACGGTTCATGGGTTCGAGCCCCACATCGGGCTCTGTGCTGACAGCTCAGAGCCTGGAGCCCGCTTCGGATGCTGTGTCTCCCTCTCTCTCTGCCCCTCCCCTGCTCATGCTCTGTCTCAATAATAAACAAATTTTAAAAAACATTAAAAAAAGATTAAACTTTAAAAAAAGTGCCCACAGTCCTGCCATCAAACCAGCCTAATGGAGCCGGTGCCCCCACCACGGGCAGGAAGGAGTGCCTGCAGCAGAAACAGCCGTACAGCGTCCCCACGTGCCCACGTCCGTCCCAAATGCAAAAAGGAGTCGGGAAGTTTGGGGTTGTCTGGGAGAAGCTGGACTGAAGTGGCTGGGATACCCCAAACCCAGCAAGGGTTCTCAACAGGAGCTTGGTAGGCAGAAATGACAAATACCCCAATACCCACAATGAGCGCTGATAGTTGTTTCACAAAATGGCAGGGAAACAGGTTTCTCTACTGCAGGACTTCTTGGAGCTTCTAGTCTTTTTTTAAATTTATTTATTTATTTTGGGGGGCGAGAGGCAGAGAGAGAGAGAGAGAGAGAGAGAAAACCCCAAGCAGGCTCCATGTTTAGTATAGAGCCCAACACGGGGTTTGAACTCATGAACCATGAGATCATGACCTGAGCCAAAATCGAGTCACTGGACACCTAACCGACTGAGCCACCCAGGGACCCCCAGTGCAGGACTTCTTGGAGTTGTGGGGTTTTTTTCCTTTTAGTGTTGATTTATTTTTGAGACAGAGAGACAGAGCACGAGTGAGGGAGGGGCAGAGAGAGAGGAGGAGGAGACACAGAATCTGAAGCAGGCTCCAGGCTTGGGAACACTTATGTTCTCCTCTTGGAGATTCCCCATGCTCCCAAGAGTACTAAAAGCTCCAAGAAGAGGGGCGCCTGGGTGGCTCAGTCGGTTAAGCGTCCGGCTTCGGCTCAGGTCAGATCTCACGTTTGTGGGTTCGAGCCCCGCGTCAGGTTCTGTGCTGACAGCTAGCTCAGAGCCTGGAGCCTGCTTTCAGTTCTGTGTCTCCTTCTCTCTCTGCCCCTCCCCCTCTCATGCTCTGTCTCTCTCTGTATCAAAAATAAATAAAACATTAAAAAAAAAAAATTTAAAAGCTCCAAGAAGAGACGCCTGGGTGACTCAGTGGTTAAGCATCAGACTTTGGCTCAGGTCATGATCTTGTGGTTTGTGAGTTCGAGCCTCACGTCAGGCTCTGTGCTGACGGCTCAGAGCCTGGAGCCTGCTTCAGATTCTGTATCTCCCTCTCTCTGACCTTCCCCTGCTCGCACTGTCTCTGTCTCTCAAAATAAATAAAAAACATAAAAAAAAAAAGAACAGTATCTCGGGGCGCCTGGGTGGCTCAGCCGGTTAGGCATTCGGCTTCGGCTCAGGTCATGATCTCACAGTTCATGGGTTTGAGCCCCACGTCGGGCTCTGTGCTGACAGTTCAGAGCCTGGAGACTGCTACAGATTCTGTGTCGCCCTCTCTCTCTGACCCTCCCCTGCTTGCACGGTCTCTGTCTCTCAAAAATAAATCAAAAAAAAAAAAGAAAGAAAGAAAAGAGAATGGTATGTCACTGGAACTCACCTGCATCTGATGCATATGGTATATTACATTTTTTAAGCATTACTCATTTTCAATGAGTCAAGAAAAAAGCCCAATCACTGATTATATATAAAGTATTTATTCTTATGCACATATTTACCTACAAAATTTACAGAAAATAAAACAATGCCAAATATATAGAACACCCTCTTCTGACTTCGTAGGAGCAGAGGGCTTTATTGCTGCGGTTTAAAGAATTAAAATCTTATACACATGGAAGCCAAGATGAACACCTTTAAGTGGTAGCCTTGCTAAAAAGTTTGTGTCCTGTTAACTGAATTTTCAGCTTTATGTTAAATGGAATTTAAAAGATAGCTCGTGAAATAATTTAAACCTTTTCAAAATCTTCTAGTAAACAGGTAAAAGGCACCTCCAGTTCTTTAAAATATTTACAGCAATCCCAATAGTCTCATTTCCAGGGCTGTTATAGTACATGTGGCTAATATGCATACACAGTATGTCATTAACACTCTCGGAGCAGTGAGAACCGTGGCCTCGGGTGCGTGGCGCTGCCCCCACGTGACCTCTGTGACGGAGTGGCTGGTCACTCACACCTGTGCGACTCCAGTACAGCAGCACATCCAGCACAGCATAAAATCCAGTTATCTACAACAATGACTATCCTATTCCCAGACACCACGTCATTTGTAACTAAACTTGTATCTTCAGAAGCCTTTGTGGCATGTTCTTAAAATTAATTAAAAAAAAAAATAAAGTATACTTAGCATTAAATGACAACAATGAACTGGAAACTTACTACCATAACAGTGGCTGAAATTCACTTTCTGGCTTAACGAAAATTGTTTCTCAAAACGTCTACAGTTTCTTACAACAGAACGGAGACGAGTCTTCCTCAGGTTAGGGTCCATCCGATGTTTTTTCTTGCATTACGATTAGAACAGAAGAGTGTGAGAACGAAAGGCACAGCTACACAGGATGGCTGGGTTTAAAGAGCTGTGGGGATGGCCAACAGGTGTTCCTGAAATACTGGTGCAGGAGAACAGAGTCCACATAGCATCTCCCTCTTTAACATTGGCATTGATTTGCTATTTACAGTAGTTTGCAAAAATACATTATAAAAACGGGATGAGGTTCTGTTTCTAAGTTTAACTTAGTAACATACGGACATACTTCGTCTGCACAAGTCTCCGCAGGGTCTGAAGTACTAAAGTGACACTAATACTGAAACACAGATAACCAAAGGTACCAAGCCGAAGAATGCGAGCCATCGTCAGGATCATCTGGGTAAATATTGCACACTTCTCGTCGGTCGCTGCTATGACCTTCACATATCCAACTGTAAAAGGAATCCTTTATGGCTTTTTGCTCAATCACTTATTTGAAGAAAGGCTGTTTTAGGTCCCATAACAATGAGCGCGCACTGTCACTGAACATGAGGCCTAGGTTTCAAAATGAGTTTTCCTGTCTGTAAAGATGAAAAAAAAGTTTTTCAATACACAGTTCTATTAAAATCACCACTTCTCCATAAACCATAAAGTGCATCTAAAGGGAACCAGAATACCCCTGTATATAAATTCAAGATTAATCAAAATTAATAGTTATGTTTCCTAAGTTTTCTTTGTGTGGAGGTTTTTTTCTGAAATCTTCATCACTTTAATAGAATACAATCTATTTGACGAATTCCCTGCCCACTGGCTACCTAAAAACCAGCCAATCAATCCAATGAATAGAATCCCAACATGTATATTCTAATTCAGGCTCCTTGACAACTGAAGTTTATAAAACATAAATAAATGTATTTGAGCAAAAACACTTTTCCTTTTCCAACATTAAATTTTTGATTTTAAGTGGAAATGTCAACCAACGGTTGGCACACTAGACACTCGCACGCTGTGGGTGTTCAATATGACGCTCGTACGGGCTTCTGTAAGGCCTATGGGGTTTGGTTTTATTTTTTAATGTAAGCTCTATACCCAACGTGGGGCTTGAACTCATGACCCAAAGATCAAGAGTCGCATGCTCTACAAACCCAGCCTGCCAGACGCCCCAGAGAGACTGTCTTGTTTATCTAAAAAAAGGGGTACATGTCACATAATACAAATAATTCCATTTCTAGGAATTTTTCTGAAGGAAATTGGATTTGAGTGTAAAGCTATACACAAAAATGTTACTTTTTTTCTTTCATTCATTCAACATCTACTGAGCGCCTGCTATGGGCCAGGCCTTGCATGAAATGCTAGGGATCCAGGAATGAGCGAGACAGACTCCCTGGTCCTCCTGGAGCTCAAGTTCTGGCAGAGAATACATAACACAGGCAATATGGAAACTGCGGAAACGACTGTATGACCAATAGGGCATTACATCACGAGGCATCTGTAAAATGGCACAATACATACTTAAACGAAACAGAAGACCCCGATTGTGACAGTGTGGGTAAAAAGCCAAGGGCCCTGCATGCGGTTCATGGTCTGAAAACTCCTTAACATCTTTTTGTTGTAATGCTTATTTATTTTTGAGAGAGAGAGAGAGAAAGAGAGAGAGAGAGAGAGAGAGAGAGAGAGAGAGAGAGAGAGAGAGAGAGAGAGAAGAGAGAGAGACAGAACGAATGCAGGGCTCGAACCCACAAACCGTGAGATCATGACCTGAGCCCAAGCCAGACACTTAACCGACTGGGCCAGCCAGGTGCCCCATGAAAACTCCTTAATATCTTCTATGAGCAGTGAGAATGTGCAACAAACATACAGCATCTTTGGCTGCTGAGACTCTAGTATCCTCAGGTCAAAAGTGCTGTCCAGGGGCACCAGGGTGGCTGTTGGCTAAGCATCCAACTTTGGCTCAGGTTATGATCTCACGATTCGTGGGTTCGCGCCCCACGTCAGGCTCTGTGCTAACAGCCTGGAGCCTGGAGCCTGCTTCAGACCCTGCGTCTCTTTTGCACTCTGCCCCTCACCCACTCAAAAACTGTCGTGCTGTCCAGATTCTGGTCATCTTGAGATTCTCTCTTTCACTTCATTTTCAGCAATTTGACTTTTGAGAATTCCTTGATATATTAGAACTTTGACACTAATTTTTTCAGTTTTATTGAGGCACAATTTATATACAGTTAAGTGCTCAAGTCTTGTGTACAGTTTTATGAGTTTTAACAACAATATACGGCCACATAGCAACCCAGATCTAGCTACAGAACATCACCACCATCCAGAAAGTTCCTTCATGCCCCACTCCTTACACAGACATAACCACTTCCCATAAATTTTGCCTTTACGATCTTTTAAAAACTGGAATCACAGTGTGTGTTCTTTCGCACCCATCTCACCAGCTCAGCGGGTGGGAGGCGCCCCCAGGCCACCACGCTTCAGCACAAAAGATCATCTTATTATCAATTATCCTGCTGCACAGATAGACCGCTATTTGTTTTATCCACGGTTTTAATCTATTTTAAATTACATGAGTAAGACAATAATGTATTCATTTTTTGTGTTTTAAAAAATTTTTTTCCTGGAGAGAAGCGTGCATGCACGCACAGGGGAAGGATAAAGGGGGAGAGGGGAGGATCCCAAGCAGGTTCCATGCTATCAGCGCAGAGCCTGACAGGGGGTCAAAGCCACACGCCGTGAGATCATAACCTGAGCCAAAATCAAGAGCTGAAGGCTTAACTGACTGAGCCACCCAGGCACCCCTAATGTAATCTCATTATTAAAAAATTCAAATACAAGGGTGCCTGGATGGCTCAGTTGGTGGAGCATACACCAACTCAATCTCAAGGTTTTGAGTTCAAGCCCCATGCTGGGTGTAGAGATTACTTTAAAAAAAGAGAAAACTCAAATGCACATAAGCAAAATCGTTCTTTCCATCTATCTCAAATTCTAGCCCCCTCTTACAGAAGAAATCAGTTTTAGCATGAATCTTTCCAGACTGTGTTCTATGAATTTACATTCACATACATAAATAAAATTTGGCATTTCTTTTTTTTATTAAGTTTATTTATTTAGAGAGAGCATGGGGGAGAGGCAGAGAGAGATAGAGATAGAAAATATCCCAATAAACATGAGCAAGAGGAGGACAAGCGCGTGGTTCCCAGAGGAAAGGAGGGGCTGGTTAAACAGGTGGCAGGGACCATGGCCCGCACGTGTGGGATGAGCACCGGGTGATGTATGGAGCTGCTGAATCACTGCCCTGGACACCCGGAACTAGCAGAACCCTGTATGCTAACTCTACTGGAATTAAAAAGTAAATGGTACTAGGGTGAAAAAAACTTATTGTTTGGTAATTCACTCCTGGCACCTAGCTTGTCTTGGAGATCCTTCCGTGTCCATATTTACAGATTTCCTTACGGTTTCCCACGCCACAGCCTATTTCCCACACCCCTGCTGAGAAACACAAGACCCGCTTCCGTTTGTTCCACGCTGCAAAGGGTGCGGCGATGAACGACCTTGTACCTGCCTCCATGTGTACACGTGGCGGTCCCCTGCGGGCCTGGATGGGGAGCAGCAGAACGGCTGGGCCACGAGGCGTGCCACATCACGTCTTACAGGACGAAGACACGGCCATCCCCGTGTGTGCTCGCCACAAGGACCGTTCTGGGGCTGGAACCTCCGCCCACGTGACAGGCAGGCAAGACAGACGAATGGAAACTCAGTTTTACCTTGTGCTTCCCCAGTTACAAATGCTTCCTAAATACACTTAAGACCAGGGGCACAGTCAGTTGGCTCAGTCAGTTAAGTGCCGGACCTCGAATTGGGTCATAATCTCACAGTTATGAGGTTCGAGCCCTGCATTGGACTCCTCACTGGCAGTGTGGAGTCTGCGTGGGATTCCTTCCTTCTCCACTTCTCTCTGGCCCTCTTCCACTCTCGCCTCTCTTAAGTAAAAATTTAAAAAACCATATATATATATATATATATATATATATATATACACACACACACACGACTTTACCTGGAATTTAGTTTTATTAATTGATGCAGAGATCTAAATTCATTTTTTCCAAATAAAGAGCCAATGGGCTCAACACTACTAGTCCGTTTCTTCCCTTTTGACTTGAAATACTATTCTTTTTCTCTCCTTTTTATTTTTTTTAATATTTTTAAAGTAGTTTATTGTCAAATTAGTTTCCATACAACACCCAGTGCTCTTCCCCACAAGTGCCCTCCTCCATCACCACCACCTCTTTTCCCCCCTCCTTCTTCTCTCTTACTTTAAAAAAAAAAATCACAGTGTTGGAGCACCTGGGAGGCTCAGTTGGGTAAGTACCTAACTTCCACTCAGGTCATGACATGATTTGAGCCCCGTATCAGGCTCTGTGCTGACAGCTCAGAGCCTGGAGCCTGCTTCGGATTCTGTGTCTCCCTCGGCCCCACCCCCATTCATGATCTAAGGTAAATGAACATTAAAAATAAAAAAATAAAAAAATAAAAATGTTTAGTCTTTTATTTCTTCATGGATCCAGTGACCTTCCTGCTCCTAATATCTTTTTTTCCCTCTTTATTCCAATTTTATTTTCTCCCCCTCCCCCCCAATTTTCTACATATACTTAAGTTTTTTTTTTAATGTTTATTTATTTAAAAAATTTTTAGGGGCACCTGGGTGGCTCAATTGGCTAAGTGTTCAACTTCAGCTCAGGTCATGATCTCACAGTCTGTGGGTTCAAGCCCCACGCCAGGCTCTGTGCTGACAGCTCAGAGCCTGGAGCCTGCTTCAGATTCTGTGTCTCCCTGTCTCTCTGACCCTCCCCTTCTCATGCTCTGTGTCTCTCTCAAAAATAAATAAATGTTAAAAAATTTTTTTTCTTAAATGTTTTTTTATAGATTTTTGAGGGAGAGAGATAGCACAAGCAGGGGAGGGTCAGAAAGAGAGGAAGATACAGAATCTGAAGCAGGCTCCAAGCTCTGAGCTAGCTGTCAGCACAGAGCCCGACACAGGGCTCAAATCCATGAACCGTGAGATCATGACCTGAGCTGAAGTAGGATGCTCAACTGACTGAGCCACCCAGGCGCCCCTTAATGTTTATTTTTAAAGGAAAGAGAGACAGAGTATGAGTAGGGGAGGGGCAGAGAGAGGGAGACACAGAATTTGATGCAAGCTCCAGGCACTGAGCTGGCAGCACAGAGCCCGATGTGGGGCTCGAATTCACAAAGTGTGAGATCTTAACTTTAGCCGAAGTCAACGCTTAACTGACTGAGCCACCCAGGCGCCCCATAGTTTTCTAATTTAAAGGTAAAAACACTTTTATAAATAAATAAGTAAATCAAAACTGTGAGATATTCTTATCTTTTAATTTTAACTAGGGTCCACATTCAACATGAGACTTGAACTCAAAATCCTGATATTAAAGCCTCATGCTCTACTGAATGAGCCAGTCAGGCACGTCCCAAGATAATCTTATCTTAGTATGTCAAAACCAGGCACCTGGGTGGCTCAGTCAGTTAAGCATCCAACTTCGGCTCAGGTCATGATCCCTGGTTCGTGAGTTTGAGCCCTGCATCGAGATCTGTGTTAACAGCTCAGAGACTGGAGCCTGCTTTGGATTCCAGGTCTCCCTCTCTCTGCCCTCCTTCCTCTGCTTGCATACTCTCTCTCAAAAATAAATAAACATTAAAAATAAGATGTCAAAACCTGATCAACTTTTAAAAACACTGGTTTGTATGGCCATAGCCTGTCAAGCTGAGATCTAATTTAAAATCCTACACACAGAATACCATTAGATAAATAATAGTTTACAAAACCAACATGCATGGAGCCATTTTTGGCTAAGAGTGACCACTGTATATTAGATCTATGATGACTTCAATTATAAGACACCGCATCGTGATTTTATGTCATTAAGAAAGCTTAAACTGGGGCGCCTGGGTGGCTCAGTCAGTTAAGCGTCCAGCTTTGGCTCAGGTCATGATCTCACAGTTGGTGGGTTCGAGCCCCGTGTCGGGCTCTGTGCTGACATCTAGCTCAGAGCCTGGAGCCTGCTTCAGATTTTGTATCTCCCTCTTTTTCTGACCTTCCCCTGCTCACACTCTGTCTCTCAAAAATAAATAAAAAAATTAAAAAAAAATTTTTTTAATTAAAAAAAAGAAAAAGAAAGATTAAACTGGGGGCGCCTGGCTGGCTCAGTCAGTAGAGTGTGTGACTCTTGATCTCAGGGTTATGAGTTCAAGCCTCACACTGGCACAGAGCTTACTTTAAAAAAAAAAAAAAGATTAAACTGTCAACACTACCAGTTGAACTATACGACATTACAGATTATTTCAGCATCTCAGAGATGTAAAATTCTATCTGAGGATCAGTGCTCTGAAGAATATTCCCACTATTAATCCATGCCAACCTACGTAAGCCAACAAAACATTTCAGTCTGCCCACGCAGATGTACAGTTTTCTAACGGGAACAATACTCACGTCGTCACAAGACATGTTGTATTCTGCTAATACAGTTCGACATCGAGCAGCTATACTGAAAAACTGTGGTCAAAGAAAATTTATCATATAAGGAACAAGCTTTTAAGAACAGCTACAGGACTAAGAAGGTGCTGTAATTTCACCTGAGAATAAAACTCAATTCTGCAAAGGATACATCGATGGCGCAACGACCCGCTTGTGTATCCCAGCAAAAAACAAGCCTATCAGAGTGATACAGCTAATGGTGAAGAACGGGTGATTCCATAACGAGGTGAAGAAGGACACCTGAAAAACAAGAGTTTGAAATATAAAGATGTCCAAAATCTCACAATACCAACTCCTGCCTCCCTCACTTGTGTTTAAATACATGTTAACATTTTAATCGTCTAAAAGATGAGGATTTGAAGAATTCAAATAACCCTAGTTGTTTTGCTAGCCATAAAAATAATGTTTCTTTATCTTTCATCTAGCAAGACAGCAATAATCCCTCCATTCATTCTAAAGACTTGAACCATTACAAGTTTATTCCTATCATCAAAAACCATCCTACCAAAACTATTTACCGAACCCTTCCCAGCAAGAAGCAATTTAAAACACACAATAATGGAGACCCTGGCTGGCTCAGTTGGTAGAGCCCCTGACTCTACCACTCAAGGGGCGTGAGTTCAAGCCCCACAGTAGATGTGCAGCCTACCTCAAAGAAGCAAACACACAAATGAAGAGTCTAAGAGAAACAAAGGGCTAATTTCAGATCTGGGCATAATCAGATGATGGTAGGAAACAGGACAACATAAATACATGGAGACAAGAGTCCAGGGTCCAGCACTGGAACAGGAGTGGGCACTGTAGCCGGACTGCTGGGAACAGAAGTATAGACTAAAGGAGGAAAGATGTGTTTAGAGTCTGGAAAAAGAAATCAGATGGACCAGGAACGGAATGGGAACAAGAGAACTAGGCCAAAGACACGTGTGCCTCACTCTCCTACTGAGATGCGTACACATTTCAAGACTGAGAACTAAACTTACAAAAAGCACCAGGTAGCTGGCTTAGCATGGTACGGATTAAATGAATCTGTCAAATGAAGAAATGAGGGGCTGAAATATCAGAAACGGAAGAAGCTCCCAGAAAGATAAAATTCTGAAAAAAGGTTACTATTCCAGAGGAACGTCTTTGTAAAACCTTTAAGGACAGGGGAATTCCACAGGCCAGCTAGGTGTCTCACGTAGTGTGCACAACAGAAGCACACATTGTGTCTCAGGGGTTAATTTTAACTAGATCAGTCGGAATCAGCCTTCTTTCCCCCATGGCAACAATCAACTGCATCTCAACGCCAGTCTCCCCCTTTAGATCAGGCACCGCGTACTGTCCCGTGTGCCAGATTCCTTCTGTCCTCGGGTTCTCCCAGCTAGTCAAGCACTGGCTTTCGAGTCTGCAACTCCTGCTACAGAAACAATTGCTTTTTAAAACTCTTTTCAGGTTTGAGGTTATTAAATACTGAAATATAAAGAGCTAACCCTTAGGCTAATAGTTATATTCTCACCTAATTTAGAAAATTACATTAACTACAGAGTTTTGGGCCCCTTTCAAATTACATTTAATTCTGTGTTTTATTAAGATCTCAACTAGCTGAAATCAGCTTATATTTTTCCCAATTAGAAGTCAGATTCATCTCCCAAGAGAGACCTTTTCAATCTTCCTGGCAGCCTCCTCATTCTTCCCCTGAAGACGAGCACCAAGCACAGCCTAAGACCCAACTTTTATAAATGAACACACAGGGGAGTTTCCCATCTGCCATAGAAACTCCTCTATTAACGTGAAACTCCTCTATTAACGTAAAACTCCATCCGCAACCTTCCCTACCTCCTATTCTTCTACATCTCCAGCCCAGCGGATAAAGCCAGGAAGACTATGTGCTGAAGAACCCCCTGGCTGCCTGCACTGCCCTTTGCACTGCTGACAAAGGCCTTGCTTTTAGGCTTTTCCCCTGTAGAACCCAACAGGTTATACATAAAGCTACTGGAAGTGGGCTACCTCGTTACAGTTTAAAAAAGGATGTGGGTTTATGATTTGAGAGAATTACTATATCATTGTTACCTAAAAAAGCTGCACTGAGGGAAAAAAAACTTCACTGAAAAACTGGGAGGCGATGGCTTCTCTAATAAAAAAGGCTGAGTTTGAAATTAAGGTACAAGTTAGAAGAAAGAATTCTGCGAACCATGCTCTCGGATTTCATCAAAGGATGCTTCAAGAAATAACATTATGAAATGTTATTGCATTTGGTATAGGGACGCTCTTGGACAGTGCCCAATGGGAGATCTCTCCGTGCTTCCTATATTAAATTTCAGGCAGTAAATGTTTTTTTTTAAAGATAAACGCAGACAACAAAATCTTTGCTAGCTTATGGAACTTATATATGTATTCTCCTCACAGAGACCGAAAACCACAGAACTGTGCCTTTACTGATTAGGTCACTCAGACTCATTTGTAATTCAGTTCTGGCAAATGTTCTGGCCCACATGGCCTTGCCTGTGACCTGGTTTCCTTCCTGTTTCTGGCCTTCTAATCAGTCTTTTCCCTCTCACTTGACTTTGTATTACATTTATATTTTGTTATTTTATCATATATGTTTCCTGCAAAGTCATCTCAAATACTTTATGGGATGATGAAAGGAACTACCAAAGATAAGTGATAGAAGAAAATAGTATTTTATAATTTTTAAAAGCTGGCACAGATAACCCTAAATGAACAAAGGAGAATAAAGACAATGTTTACACTGAAATATATAAGCAAATTAATATGAGATAGTGTTAATAAAATGATCAGCATCAGTACTCTTAACAATAGATAGCATTTGAATACTACTTTACAATGAACAAAGCACCACTACATTATCTCATTTAATCTACCAAAATTTTTAAATCAAAACTTCTACCTTTTGTGTCTCGGGATCTATTAACCAGTTCCAGGCACCAGTAGCTGTACAGACAGACACCACTATAAGCAGCACTGACGGAAGATAAACATGAAATTAGTGAGGACGCAGCAGGTAACAAAGATACAGATATTCACATAAATAAATGTATACAAACACTACCAGTTCCTAATAAATGGCAGCCAAAGGATCCAGCATTTTGTTAAATGGAAAACTGAGGAATTAGGAAACTTGCCATATGACATTGAGGAATTCACTTAAACACTTAGTAACTGAGGATCATACTGTCCCCATTATTAGTTTAGTCAGAACTTTTGAGATTTAATGAGATTAAAAGCAGTAAGAAACAAGATAGTAAAATTTTAATATAAGATTCCATATTATGTAACTTTCAGTGTTCTTTGTGATTTTGCATTATCTTATAAATTCAAGTTAAAAAACAAATACCTCTCACTTTCAAATGTAAGCAAACCAGACTCCTTTATGAAGGCACTGAGAATTCTGACCAGAGGATTTGCCTTGCAGACAACTGCCTGCTGTTAGGAATGTGGAGTACATGGAGCGTTCGGCTCCTGCTCAGGTCATGATCTCATGGTTCGTGGGTTCGAGCCCCATGTCGGGCTCTGTGCTGACAGCTAGCTCACAGCATGGAGCCTGTTTCAGATTCTGGCTCTACCTCTCTCTCTGACCCACCCCTGCTTACGCTGTCTCTCTCTCTCTCAAAGATAAATAAAGCATTAAAAAAAAAATATATATATATATATATATACACATATATATAAAGGAATGTAAAGTACACGATCAGGATCAGATTCTCTTCAGAGACTTGAAGTTAGGGTTACGATGACTGATAGTAAACCTCAGAAAAGTTTTCTTTCTCCCCACTAAGCTAGAATTATTTTAGGAATTCTAACAGATTCTAAATAAAACTTAAGAGTAAATGGTACTGGGCACCTGGCTGGCTTACTCTGATCTTGGGAGTTGTTGGTTCGAGCCCCACATTGGGTATATAATTTAAAAACAAAATCTTTAATACTACAGATTCCTCTTTTGAAGAATGGAGCAAAAGCAAAATCAATCCCATGAGAGGGACCTCAAACACATACTTCTGATTGGTACATTACCCAAGCTGAAGTCATTCTCACAGAGGCATGGAGACCATGAATCACAGAAAAAAATGAAACTACACTCACTACATTGTATTTTGTAAGATAGGAGATTATCGTATACATTTACAAAAATTTGGGGGGTATGCCCGGGTGGTTCAGTTGGTTGAGAAGCTGACCTCAGCTCAGGTCATGATCTCGGGGTCCATGAGTTCCAGCCCTGCGTTGGGCTCTGTGCTGACAGCTCAGAGCCTGGAGCCTGCTTCAGATTCTGTGTCTCCCCCTCTCTGCCCCTCCCCTGTTCACTCTCTCTCCCTCAAAAATAACAAACAGCTAAAAAAAAATTTACAAAAAAAAGAATTTTCAAGTACCAGGGAAATAAGGTTTCGGGGATAATGCCTCCATAAACCAACGAACTTGGGAAAAGCATTACTTGTAAATTCTGACCAATCAGAATTCTCACAGCATATGAATAAAGCTTTACAAACAGATCTAATAAAAACATCACAGGAAGTCCTGACACAAAAACTCCTAACTTCAATAGTGCTCTCTGGTCCCATAACTGAATTACACTTTGAAACGCAGGATGTTTTCAACATGTGCTGTTGTACCTACTTCTTTGCAGGAATTCATTTTAGTAACACACATCCAAGAACCTAAGACTGGTCCCTACATAAGTGAGTAAAGCATTTTGTGTGCTGAGGTCATCAGTTGTGTATTGGTCAGCATTTCCTCTGTATTTCCAAGGGTTAATAACCACAATTCTTTCAATCATATTTTATGTTACTTGGGATACTTTGTATATACAGTTAACATGTGAATGTTTCCTTGGACAGGTTCCCAAACAACACAATTATGCTCTGCTAAAATTATCTAAGGGTAATTTCACAACCTTTGTAAGTATATGTTAAATATGGTTTTCCTCAAGAAAACTTCAAAAGTTTGTAAGCAAATTGTAAAACTGCTAAGCAAGCTCCTTGAAATTATTATGTTACTTATCAATATTGTAAGATTTAATTTATTTAAAATTTTATAGTCTTTATTTTTGAGAGAGACAGAGTGCAAGCTGGGAAGGAGAGAGAGAGACAGAATCTGAAGAAGGCTCCAGGCTCCAAGCTGTCAGCAGAGCCCGACACGGGGCTCGAACTCACGAACTGGGAGATCATGACCTAATCCGAAGTCGGATGCTTAACCGACTGAGCCACCTAGGCGCTCCTGTAATATTTAATTTTAAAAATGCATGTATTTTAATGGAAAAATAAGAGTTCAAACACATAAAAAACTGCACGGCCAGTTCCGTTTCTTAGTAATTTCTTTAGAATGCACTGTTTACAAAGTTAAATAAATTGAAAAACTGTCACAACAGGATGCCTGGGTGGCTCAGTCGATTAATCCTCATGACTCTTGATTTCGGCTCAGGTCATGATCTCACGGTTTGTGAGACGAAGCCTTCGTCCAGCTGTGGTGCACTGACAGTGTGGAGCCTGCTTGGGATTCTCTCTCTCTGCTCCTCCCCCGCTCATGCTCTCTCAAGATAAATTAAGAAAACAGAAAGGTAAAACTGTCAAAACAAAAGGAAATCTTGTTAGTCAAACATTTTATACAAAAGCAAATTATTGCTAGGTGGGGATAAAAGTATCGATTGTCAGCTTATTTTTCCTCAAAGAAACGAACTTACTTCTCCAACGTCCAGTGGCAGGTTGCAAACAATGAATATATTCTGTAAGTCTCCTCTCAAAAGCCTTGAGATCTAGGTAAAGAGATGTCAAATTTCTAATTAGCCACCCTGACGAGTTTGAATCTAGTAAGACGAAATTTTAGATACTCTAACTGCTTCAGGTCTTACACACCAACTTACATGCATCACTGCACTGTTTACTTCGTTCACTAGGGCAGCTTTAAGCACTTGACAAAAACATAAGGTTTCTTTAATTCCAATTTCACATATAAGGAACCTGGCTGGTTCACTTTTAGAAGCTTCATAAAATGGTATGTGGAAAATCAGTAGCAGCCTCAGCCGGCGCCGAGAGCGAGAATTTTGGGGGTTGCAAATAAAAGGATCAAAATCAGGGCGAGTTTTAATTCTGTTGGAACCAAGAACTTTCTTTTAGAACAACGTATTCTCCTAACATCAAAGGCTTCGAGGTCTATTTGACCGCAATGACCCGATGCCGCTTTCCAGCCCTCATATTTAATTAATGGCTACGCTTTCTGTCCGCTCTCGCTGGACTTCCGATACGGCTAACGAGTGGGTGTGCAAAGACACTCCCCCTTCCTCCCTCTGAATGGGTTACAGGTGATCTTCGTGACACTCTCGAAGCTCCTGCCCGGAGGCCTTCTAAAGGTGCTGCCGAGGGAGCAAAGAAGGCTCGGTCGCGTTTTTCTTAAACTTTAAAAGGCGATCTAGAGGCACTCCCTTCCTCCAGCAGTTACTAGAAACCACAACAGAAATTAAGGACACAATTCCCGGGAGTAATCAGAATAAAATAAGGTGAATTAGCATTCACAAAAGGCAAAATGCAAATCGTCGCTAATGAATAAAAAAACCAAAGTAACCCAGAAGAGGGGCCCCCGGTCCGAGCTGGGGGGGATGGGAGAGCTGACGCAACGCCCCCCAGAGCCCGCGGAGGCCAAGCGCGCTGGAACCAGCGTCCAGCCGTCTCCGGCCGCCCCTTGGCCAGGCCCCCGCGGCCCCCGCGGCCCCCGCGCTCCGACCCCCTTCAAGTCCATCCTTCTCGGCCTCCTCTCCCCGGGGCGGAGTCTCCGCTACTCCAGCCCCTCCAGAGCCCCGCCGGCTTCCGGGAGGAGCCCGGGCAACCCAGCAAGCCCACGCTACCTTCCGCCTGCTCCAGCGAGTTCATGTCGGGTGGCAGCTCAGGTCACCGCCACTGTCCCGTCCGCATCGCAGCTCCCCGGCGCGGCCCACAGCGCCAACTCCCACCTCTAACCGCTCTCCTCTGCCCCTTCCCGTCGCACCGCCCCTTACCTACATCCGCTACGCTCATTGGTCATCCTTGCGGACCCCACAACTAAGATGACTTCCTATTGGTTAACACTAGCACCGGCCTCGGGGCCTGGCGTTGGACGGTCAGCCGGAGGGACCAGGAACTGCCGGCGGCCGGGCTGGTGTAGCGCTGACGCCGCCTCCTGCCCCGGGGAGGAACTGCAGCCTGTCCGAGGCCAGTGGCCCCTAAGTATATCCTTTGCTTCATGCTTGGTTCTTTAATTCCTCAAATATTTATCGAGCGCCCATTACCCTCCCGGCAGTGATCTGGTCGCTGACGAGGGAATCAGAAATGAACAAGATATCCTCCCTCTAGCACTTAAGGGACTGCAGAACTAACTAGAACCCAAATAATGTATTTAGGTAGAGTACCTTGTTCCTTCCATAACTTAACTCCTTAAGTAGTCATATTTCCCTAGGCCAATTTTTCTCACCTTACCCAACATTCATATATCATAAAGAACTCAAACAAAGTATGAGCCCCCAGAACCTAGAACTTAAAAAAATCTGTAAGGTAATGTCTATGTTTATATTTATTTATTTTAAAAGTTTTTAATTTTTTAAAAATTTTATTTCTGAGAGAGAGACAGGGTGAGCAGGCAAGGGTCAGACAGAGAGGGAGAGGCAGAATCTGAAAACAGGCTCCAGGCTCTGAGCTGTCTGCACAGAGGTGGACATGGGGCTCGAACCCACAAATTGTGAGACCATGACCTGAGCTGAAGTCAGACGCTTAACCAACTGTGCCACTCAGGCACCCCATGACTATGTTTATATGTAGTGAAAATGCTTCTTGTTGGTTTCCTTGTGGTCATTCATTCAAAAACTATTTATCACATGATGTTTTAGTCACTGTATTTTATCAGGGATACAGTTATGAGGAAGCTAGAAAAGATTTTTGTCCTAAGAGAGGAAGGGTTATAGCAGGCGATAAACATGCAAATAACTAATGCAACCCTTGATCTTGCGGTTTTCAGTTTGACCCCACCTTAGGCGTAGAGTTTACTTAAAAAAATAAATAGCAGGGGCGCCTGGGTGGCTCAGTAGGTTAAGCCTCGGGCTTCAGCTCAGGTCATGATCTCACGGTTTGTGGGTTCGAGCCCCACATAGGGCTCTGTGCTGACAGCTCAGAGCCTGGAGCCTGCTTCAGATTCTGTGTTACCCTCTCTCTCTGACCCTCCCCTGCTCACACTATCTCTCTCTGTCTCTCAAAAATAAATTAAAAAACATAAAAAGTTAAAAAAGTAAATAGCAGGCAGGTAAATAATTGAATTCCTTGTATGAAGGAAGTAATAGTAATACCATACGGTGAGCTAAAGGAGGGTTAATTAATTAATTAATGTAAGCCCTAAGTCACAGTATCTCTTTTCACTTTTTGCTCAATGGGCCGTTTCTCCACCTCCATGTCTTCTTCAGCATGTTTTCCTTTGGTCTCCAGCAGTGTCTAAAGAATGGTTATTGGGGCGCCTGGGTGGCTCAGTCGGTTAAGCATCCGGCTTCAGCTTAGGTCATGATCTCACGTTCGTGGATTCAAGCCCCAAGTCGGACTCTGTGCTGACAGCTCAGAGCCTGGAGCCTGCTTCTGTGTCTCCTTCTCTCTCTCACCCTCCCCTGCTCATGCTGTCTCTCTCTCTCTCAAAAATAAAAACATTTAAAAAAAAGAAAAAATAAAGAATGGTTGTTAAACATCCGTTATATTATAGGCTTTCCTGGGCTAGATCCTGGGGAGGTGAGGAGGGAGAAACACTGATGAAGAGGGCGGCACTCAACACTGTGGTAAGTGGAACTTTGCTGACTGGCTAACTGCAGGTCTTCTGCTTGCTTGATGGGGTATGTAAGTTTCTAAAAAGAGCTTGGAACAACAGAAAGAAGACCAAGGACTACCTCCTAAGGTTCTCCCTCTTCGGTTTTCACTTTCGACTGTGCTCAAATAAATGTTGAACGTATCTTTGAAAAGGTGCACATTCTTAGCTTGTCATAGGCATTTACCTGTATGGGTCATGGGGGTTAGGAGGCAGTAAGAAAGGAGAGGAGAGAAATAGGGCTTCAAAGTCAGGTTAAGAAATTTTGTTTTTGGGGCACCTGGGTGGCTCGGTCGGTTAGGCATCCGGCTTCGGCCCGGTCATGATCTCACGGTTCGGGGGTTCGAGCCCCGCATTGGGCTCTGTGCTGACAGCTCAGAGCCTGGAGCCTGCTTCAGATTCTGTGTCTTCCTCTCTCTCTGACCCTCCCCTGCTCACAGTCTCTCTTTGTCTCTCAAAAATAAATTTTAAAAAAACATAAAAAAAAAAAATAAAAAAGAAATTTTGTTTTTTTGCTTTTGCTGTTTATTTATCTGAGAGAGAGTCACAAACACACACAGAGGGAGAGCATGTGTATACAAACAGGGGAGGGGCAGAGAGAGAGTCAGAAAGAGAATCCCAAGTAGGCTCCACATTGTCAGCAAAGAGCTTCAAGGCAGGACTCGACTTCACAAAGTGTGAGATCGTGACCTGAGCTGAAATCAAGAGTAGAACTGAGCAACCCGGACACCCCCAGGTAAAGAAATTCAACAAAACAAAAAACAAAGACATCGTATCAATGATATGTGGCAAGAGCATAGCCAATAAGTACTTAAAGAATTCATACATATTCCAGGCACTGGGGCATAAACTAAGCATTTAAAGCTACCTACAACTAACTCCTGCCCTGTATAAGGCAGGAGTTAGTGTAAAAACCGAAGATAAAACACCAGACTCTGAAAACATCAGTGATAACAAAGATCCGCTTGGAAGAAGGATGTGCAGTACAATACCTAAGACTTGTTACCTTTTACCAAGGGGGCTGACCCTGTACCCTCTGTAGTTGAAGAGTGTCAGAGCTCCTTTAAACCCTACAGCAGGGGACGCCTGGATGGCTCAGCCGGTTGAGCATTTGACTTTGGCTTGGGTCATGATCTCAGGGTTCCTGGGTTCGAGGCCCGTGTCGGGCCCCATGTTGGGCCCCATGTTGGGCCCCGTGTCGGGCTCTGTGCCGACTGCTAGCTCGGAGCCTGGAGCCTACTACAGATTCTGTGTCTCTTTCTCTCTCTGTCCCTCCTCTATTTGTAAGGACACAGGTTTGAGACAATAGAAGGGCACACATTGCCCAAGGCAAGAGGGACCACCCTTGTAATACCCTTAACATTCCTAAAGGCAGGCCTAGATCAGTTATTGCCTAAGGCTAGTTACACCCTACGTGAGGGTCCTGGGTCCTGGGCCTACTCTGTGATTGGTTAACACTCTAAATGTTGTAATTGGATAAACCTGCTGTCAATAATATTGTGTAATAAGAACTGGATCACTGTACCTATGTCACAATGTCCTGTAACTCCCCCTTCCCAAACTCATAAAAGCCCTACCCACCCCCCCACCTTTGTTCGGGGCTCTCAGCATGGATCCCTCACACCTGTAAAGTCTGTGAGCCCGAGTTTAGGCCCCGGCGAGCCTAAACCCATAATAAAGCCCTTTGCTTTTGCATGCGTGCTTCGGCCTCCCTGGCGGTCTCTGGTTTTTTGGGGGCGATATTAAAATCTGGGAATAACATATTCACGCTCTGCTCTGTCTCTCTCTGTCTCACAAAAATAAATAAATGTAAAAAAATTTTTTTTAAAAACCCTCTGCAACAGGTCTGAGTCAAAGAATGTATATCAAACCCATCTCATAGATGAGCTTATAGATGAGTGACTGAAATGATCTACTCCAACCCTGTAGCTGGAGTTGTTATTGATCTCTCTCTTTCTCTTCTTCCACATGCTACCTCAGATCACTTACCGAATCTTGTTGGCTCTGCCCTCAAAATACATTTAATCTTTAATCGCTTCTCATTACTTCCACTGTAACCACTCTGGTCCAAGCCCACGAATAGCCTGGCTTTACTTCAGTGATCACCAGCCGGCCCCCTCCTTCCATGCTTGTCTCAAAGCGGTTTGTAAAATACTAACAGATCATACTAGGGGCGCCTGGGCAGCTCAGCCAGTTAAGCATCTGACATGGGCTCAGGTCATGATATTGCGGTTTGTGGGTCCGAGCCCTCCCTCGGGCTATGTGCTAATGGCTGAGAGCCTGGACTCTGCTTCGGATTCGGTGTTTCCCTCTCTCTCTGCCTTTTCCTGCTCGCAAGCACGTTCTCTCTCTCTCAAAAGTAAACAAACACTACAAATTTTTTAAAAAATCATACTTGTTTAACAGTTTATTTATTTTGAGAGAGATAGAGAAAGTGCAAGTGGGGTAGGGGCAGAAAGAGAGCAGGAGAGAGGGTCGAAAGCAGGCTTTAGACTGACATGAGAGAGCCTGACTCAGAGTTTTGAACCCATGAACCCGTGAAATCATGAAGCCAGACGCTTAACGAACTGAGCCACCCCGATGCCTATGACATCATACAAGTTTTTTGAATTCTTTTTTATGTTTTTTATTTATTTTTGAGAGAAAGAAAGAGACAGTGCGAGCAGGGGAGGGTCAGAGAGAGAGGGAGATACAGAATCCGAAGCAGGCTCCAGGCTCTGAGCTAGCTGAGAGCACAGAGCCCGACGCGGGGCTCAAACCCACGAACCGTGAGATCATGATCTCAGCGGAAGCTGGATGCTTAACTGACTGAGCCACCCAGGTGCCCCGAAATCACACTATTTTTGTGTTCAGAACCTTCCAATGGCGCGGGGGACCAGCCCACGCACCTCAGTCTAAGGGTCTCTGAGTAAGGGGTTGGTGTCGGCTCAATATCTCTAAGAAAGAACACAGACAACGTGAATGGTGGTAATACCACACTTCACTAAGGAAGTCAGTGTCTTATATACCATAGATGATAACATTTTTTCTTTAACGATTACATAGTTTGTGGTCCTTGATGTAAAAACATGCTCCGGAAAGGATCATTCTTATCAGGGAAGAGAGGACAGGAGTAAAAAACAGGAACAAATAGATCACTACAAGAGAAGGATTCCTAACAAGAGTCTGTTTCTAAACGTAAGATAAGCCTAAAGAATTCTCTTTGAGGAGTTTTACATTCCTTAAAGCCCTTCAGCAGTTATTTATGGACAAGACGCTTATCCTTCAAGAAGTAAATCTTTGACAGAGGATTGGGTTTACTCCCAGCAGCAGACAATGAGCTAGAGACAAAAACAAAGTAAGGGAAGGCTGGAGTTACTGATTGACCCAAGTTGATTCAAAGCCTAAGAGCATATGCCTCTTTGCAAAGCAACGAGAAAATCATAGACAGGATAAACGGAAGTCACATGTGCGGCCCAGGAGGCCAAATGTTGTTTCGCAGTCTTTCAACTTGTTCCGCAACTTCCCAAATAGTTCACCTGCGCCCCGGAGGCCTTGCCATCAATGGTCACTATGCGGGAGGTATTTTGGCCTACTGGGCCCCAACACAATGGCTCCCAAAAGTGACTACAGTAATAATCCTTATTACATTTCCAGGGCTATACTTTCTAAAATAATTTTGGTGAGCTACATGCCCCTTCATACATTTTTATTTTTTAAGATTTTATTATTTTTTGGGATGCGTGGGTGGCTCACCTGGCCCAGAGCTTTCTTTTTTTTCTTTTTTAAAAAAATGTTTTATTTATTTTTGATACAGAGAGAAACAGAGCATGAGAGGGGGAGGGTCAGAGAGAGAAGGAGACACAGAACTGGAAGCAGGCTCCAGGCTCTGAGCTAGCTGTCAGCACAGAGCCTGACGCAGGGCTTGAACCCATGAACATGAGATCTGACCTGAGCTGAAGTCGGAGGCTTAACCGACTGAGCCACCCAGGTGCCCCAGAGCTGGTGGCTTACTGCCCAGAGAGAGGAAGGCTGAATCTCCAAGCAGACTCCGTGCTCTCAGTGCAGACTCTCACATGGTGTTACAACTAACAAACCATGAGTTCATGACCTGAGCCGACGTTGGACCCTTAACCAGCTGAGCCACCCAGGCATCCCCAAAAGAAATAAAATGGAGGGGCGCCTGAGTGGCTCAGTTGGTTAAGCATCCAATGTTGGCTCAGGTCATGATCTCATGGTTTGGGGGTTTGAGCCCCGCGTCAGGCTCTGGGCTGACAGTTAGCTCAGAGCCTGGAGCCTGCTTCAGATTCTGTGTCTCCTTCTCTCTCTGACTCTCCCCTGCTCACACTCTCTCTCTCTCTCAAAAAATAAATAAAAACATTAAAAAAAAAGAAATAAAATGGAGATAAAATAAAATGGCAATGTGTAGATGGAACTGGAGGGTATTATGCTAAATGAAATAAGTTAGTCAGAGAAAGACAGATATCATATGTTTTCACTCATATGTGGAACTTGAGAAACTTAACAGAAGACCATTGGGGAAAGGAAGGGGGAAAAGTAGTTACAAACAGAAAAAGAGGGAGACAAATCATAAGAGACTCTTAAAATTTTTTAATGTTTTATTTATTTTTTGAGATAGAGAGACAGAGCATGAGAGGGGGAGGGGCAGAGAGACAGGGAGACAGAATCCAAAACAGGCTCCAGACTCTGAGCTGTCAGCACAGAGCCCGACGTGAAGCTCGAACCCATGAACATGAGATCATGACCTGAGCCGAAGGCAGAGGCCCAGCCGACTGAGCCACTCAGGCGCCCCTATAAGAGACTCTTAAATACAGAGAACAAACTGAGGTTGGGTGAGGGTGGGGCCAGGTGAAAACAGGTGATGGGCATGGAGGAGGGCACTTGTTGGGATGAGCACCGGGTGTTGTGTGTAAACAATGAATCACTGGAATCTACTCCCAAAACCAAGAGCACACTTTACACACTATATGTTAGCCAACTTGACAATAAATTATATTGAAATGTAAATAAATAAAGAAACTTAAAAAAAGATTTTATTTATTTCTTTCAGTAGGCTCTTCACCCATTGTGGTGCTCACACTCACAACCCTGTGACCAAGTCTGTTTGCAGCAGGGAGCCTGCTTGGGATTCTCTCTCTCTCTCTCTCTCTCTCTCTCTCTCTCTGTCTCTCTCTCTCCTTTTCCCCACCCTGCCCCTTCCCTGCTGTGTGCTCTCTCTCTCAAGATAAACATTAAAAAAAAAAAAATTTATTTAAAAAACCATACACTGTTAGTAGGAACATAAAACGGTGCAAACCATATGGAAAAGTTTGGTAGTTCTTCAAAAAAATTGAACATATGGGAGCACAAGGTCATGATCTTGTGGTCTGTGAGTTCCAGCCCCACATCCTCTGTGCTGATGGCTCAGAGCCTGGAGCCTGCTTCAGATTCTGTCTGTCTGTCTCTCTCTCTCTCTCTCTGCCCCTCCCCTGCTCATGTTCTTTCTCTCAAAAATAAACATTAAAAATTTTTTAAAAATTGAACATACAGTAACTATATGAAGCAGGATTTCTTTTTATTTTTATCTTATTACTTCTTTATTTAAGAGTGAGAGAGAGGGAACAGAGAGAGAGGCAGAGGGAGGGAGAGAGAGAGAGGATCTTAGCAGACTCCACATTCAGTGCAGAGCCTGATGTGGGGCTGATTCACAACCCTGGGATCATGGAAACTCCGTGAGCCACCCAGGCTCCCCTGAACCAACAGTTCTATTCCTGAATACATACCCAAGAGAACTGAAAACCTATGTTCATGAAAAACCTAGCATACAAATGTGCATAGCAGCATTACTCATAATAGCCGAAGAGTGGAAAGAACCCAAATGTGCATCAACTAATGAATGGATAAACAACATGTGTTCTTTCTATGCAGTTGAATATCACTCAACAATAACAAAGAATGAAGCACTGATAAATGCTGCTACGTGGTTGAAACTTGAAGATGTTATGTTACATGAAAGGATCCAGACATAAAAGACAACATATTATAGGATTCCATTCAGACGAAATATCCAGAAAAGGCAAATTCATAGCCAGGAAGTAGAATAGTGGTGTCCAGGGCTTAAGGTAAAGGGAAAATGGGGAGTGAGAGACCCATAATGAGTATGGAATTTCTTTGGGAGTGATGAAAATGTTCTGGAATTAGAGTGTCATGACAGTTACATAACTTTGTAAATACACTAAAAGATACAGAATTATACATTTTAAGAGTGAATTTTTTTGTTTGTTATATCTCAATTTTTAAAAGTGGGGGAGGGGTGCCTGCGTGGCTTGATTTTGGTTCAGGTCATGATCTCAGTTAATTAAGTTCATGGTTTGAGCCCCCCGGAGACTATATCAGATTCTCTATCTCCCTCTCTCTCTCTGCCCCTCCCTGTCTGTCTGTCTGTCTCTCTCAAAATTAAATAAACATTATAAGTCACCTGGATGGCTCAGTCGGTTGAGCATCTGACTTCTGCTGTCAGTGCAGGGCACGCTTGGGTCCTCTGTCTCCCTATCTCTGCCCCTCCTCCACCCAGCACATGCTCTCTGTCAAAAATAAATAAATAAATACTGGGGAAGCGGATACTGGCAGGAGTCTAGGGCTCTACCGAGGGGAATCCGGCGGGAATCGGAGCCATCAGAACCGCCACCATGACTGTGGGCAAGAGCAGCCAGATGCTGCTGCACATCGACTACAGGATGAGGTGCATCCTGGAAGACGGCGGCATCTTCACTGGCAACTTCAAGGCTTTGAGAAGCACATGAACTTGGTCCTCTGTGACTGTGATGAGTTCATGAAGATCAAGCCAAAGACCTCAAAGCAAGCAGAAAGAGAAGAGAAGCAAGTCCTCGGTCTGGTGCTGCTTGGGGGGAGGACTTGGTCTCCATGACTGTAGAGGGACCTTCTCCCAAAGATACTGGCATAGCCCAAGTCCCACTTGCTAGAGCTGCAGGGGCCCAGGGATTAGCAGGGCTGCTGGCAGAGGAATCCCAGCCTGTGTCCCAATGCCCCAGGCTCCTGCAGGACTTGCTGGGCTGGTCCGAGGGGGTGGTGGGCCATCGCAACAGGTGACGACCCCGCAAGAGAGAGGCACGGAGTCTGCTGCCACCGCCACCACCACAGCCAGTATTGCAGGGGCCCCAACCCAGTATCCACCCGGCCGAAGGAGTCCTCTCCCACCTATGGGCCGAGGGGCACCCCCTCCAGGCATGAGGCCTCCCATGGGGATCCCTCCTGGATGGGGAACTCCAATGGGCATGTTCCCTCTGGGGATGCAGTCTCCTCCCCTGGGGATGCGAGGCCTTCTTTGACCCTTGGCCACAGAGTTATGGAAGTCGCTCCACAGAGACGTGGCCCCGGTTACCACAGACCTGTTTGTTCATTATGCCATTGTTTTCGGAGGCTCATGGGATTGTCCGGTTTCCTTTCAGGTCCCCTCCCCCGGGAATGCGCCCACCAAGGCCCTAGGCTCACCTTGGGCCTCCTCAGCTCCCTGCCTGCTTCCCATAAGTTGTACAAAGTCTTTTTTCTTCCTTGTGGCCTGTGAGACTAGTTTGTAATAAACTCTTAAGAATATTTAAAAAAATAACAATAAATAAATAAACATTAGAAAACAAAAACAAACATTAAATGAACAAATAAGCTCTTTGTTAAAGCAAAAGATTTTATTTATTTTTTAAAGCAAAAGATTTTACATTATTCTTTTTCTCATTAGACAATTTCTTTCTTTAAAAAACCTTTTTACAAATATTTATTTATTTTCGAGAAAGAGAGACAGATCATGAGCAGGGGAGAGGCAGAGGAAAAGGGACACACAGAATCTGAAGCAGGCTCTAGGCTCTGAGCTATCAGCACAGAGCCTGAAGCAGGGCTTGAACCCACAAACTGTGAGATCATGACCTGAGCCGAAGTCAGACACTCAGCCAACTGAGCCACCCAGGCACCCCAACAATTTCTTTCTTTTCTTTCTTAATACCTATTTATTTTTGAGAGAGAAAGAGAGCATGAGTCGGGAAGGGGCAGAGAGAGGGAGACATACAGAGTCTGAAGCAGGCTCCAGGCTCTGAGCTGTCAGCACAGAGCCCAACACAGGGCTTGCAATCACAAACCTGCAAGATCACAACCTGAGCAGAAATTAGATGCTTAACCTACTGAGCCACCCAGGCACCACGTCTCTGGACAATTTCTTTCCACTTTTTCTGTGAAATTGTTTTGCAATGTAATATATTCTTATGCTTGAAAGCGTTTTTTTCAAAATTAAAAAAATATTTTTTTCTTTACATTTTATTTATTTTTGAGAGAGAGAGAGCATGAACAGGGGAGGGGCAGAGAGAGAAAGAGACATGGAATCTGAAGCAGGCTAGTGGTCAGCACAGAGCCCGACATGGGGCTCAAACCCAAGAACCACGAGATCATGACCTGAGCTGCAGTCGGACGCTCAGCCGACTGAGCCACCCAGGGGTTCCAAGTTTTTTTTTCTTTCAAATTTTTATTTATATTCTAGTTTGTTAACATATAGTGTAATGTTGATTTTCAGGAATAGAAATTATTGATTCATCACTTACATATAACCCCGGTGCTCAACACAAAAGCCCTCCTTAATGCCCATCACCCATTTAGCCCATCCTCTCCCCCCCCCCCTGTTTATTCTTTATGGTTAATAGTCTCCTGGGGCACCTGGGTGGCTCAGCTGGTTGGGCTTTTAACTTTGGCTCATGATCTTGTGGTTTGTGGGTTCAAGCCCGACATTGGGCTCTGTGCTGACAGCTCAGAGCCTGGAGCCTGCTTCAGACTGTGTGTCTCCCTCTCTCTGCCCTACCCCTGCTCATGCTCTCTCTCTCTCAAAAAACGTAAAAAAAAAAAAAGTCTCTTATGGTTTGCTTCCCTCTCTTTCTTTTTTTCCCCTTTCCTTACATTCACCTGTTTTGTAGCTTAAATTCCACATAAGAGTGAAATCATATGGTATGTGTCTTTCTCCGACTTATTTCACTTAGCATAACACACTCTAGTTCCATCCATGTAGTTGCAAATGACAAGATTTTCTTCTTTTTAAAAAATATTTATTTATTTATTTTTGAGAGAGAGAGCGCACAAGAGTGGAAGGGACAGAGAGAGAATCCCAAGCAGGCTCTGAGCTGTCAGTGCAGAGCCTAACGTGGGGCTTAAACTTACCAACTGTGAGATTATGACCTGAGCTGAAATCAAGAGTCAGAAGCTTAACCAACTGGGCCAGGCAGGCACCCCAAGAGTTCATTCTTTTTGATGGGTAAGTAATATTCCTCTGTGTGTGTGTGTGTGTGTGTGTGTGTGTGTGTGTGGTACACCATGTCTTCTTTATCCATTTATCAGTCATGCTTGAAATTTTTAAAAAAATATTTTGAGAGAGAGAGGAAGAGACAGAGAGCACGTTTGGAGAAGGGGCAGAAAGAGAGTGGACAGAGGATCCCATTGGGCTCTGCGTTGACTACATAGAGCCTGATGCAGGGCTCAAATTCATGAGCTGTGAGATTATAACCTGAGCTGAAGTTGGACACTTAACCAACTGAGCCACCCAGGTCTCCTGAACATTTTTTTAATTGATTGTCTCCTTATACTCCTTTAATTGATTTTATTCTTATATTCCTTGTGATTAAATTTTGTTTTTAAATTTAAAAATTTTTAAATTTAACTTTCTAATGACTAAGGAACTCTATTTATAAAAAATTTTCTGGGGCACCTAGTTGGCTCAATGGATAAAATATGCAACTCTTGATCTCCAGGTCATAAGTTTAGGCCCCCGCATTGAGGATAAAGCCTACTTAAAAAAATTATTCTGGATAGAGTTACATTATCAATTATCATTTGTATACAATTGAAAAAGGCAACATAAATATATTACAGATACCAATAAATGATAACAGCATAAAATTTGGTTGCAAATGGGGGCACCTGGTTGCCTTCGTGTCTGCCTCTTGGTTTAGGCTCAGGTTGTGATCTCATGGTTCATGGGATCAAGCGCTGAGTCAGGATCTGCACTCACAGCACAGATTTTCTCTCCTTTTCTCTCTCTCCCCCTCCCCAGCTCTCTCTTCAAATTTTACTCTTTTATTTAAATAATTTTTTCAAGTTTTTAAATTTATTTGGAGAGATACAGAGACGGCATGCATGGGGGAGGGGCAGAGAGAGGGAGTGGGTGAGGGCAGAGGCCAAGTTGGGGCTCAAGCCCAGGAAGGTGAGACATCAGGACCTGAGCTGAAACCAAGAGTCAGATGCTTAAAACTGAATCACCCAGGCTCCCCAATCAATTTTATTCCTTTTCTTTTTAAGTTTATTTATTTATTTTGAGAGAGAGAGAAAGAAAGCGCAGGGGATATACGTGTACATTGTGATATTGTTAAATGGTTTCTCCAATCAAGCTGACTAAGGCACATGAAATCTGACATAGTCACCTGTATGTGTGTGTGGTGATACTTAAGATCTCTTCTATCAGAAACGTCTAGTATACAATACACTATTATTATTATTGCTAATGTTATCATATTTTTAAGTAAACTCTACCCCCAAAATGGGGCTTGAACTCACGACTCTGAGATCAAGAGTCACATGCTCTACCAATTAAGCCACCCAGGCGCCCCCAATATAGTGTTATTAATTATAATTGCCACGCTGTACATCATATCCCCAGGACTCATTCATCTTTAATTGGAAGTTTGTACCCTCTCATCAACACCGCTACCATTTAAAAAATAACAATTGCGTAGGATGTGGAGAAGTTAGAACCCTTGTTGGTGGGAAAACGAACTGGTGCAACTGCTACGCAGAACAGTATGGCAATTCCTCAAAAAAGGATTCACAATAACTGAAAGGTAGAAAGAATCTAGGTGCCCACTGCCAAATACAAGGGTAAGCAGAGTGTCGTGTGGGTGCTTATAGACACGCAATGGTATTCAGCCTTGAAAATGAAGTTCGGACACACGCTGTAACGTGGATGGACCTGGAATACAATACACTAACTGAAATAAGCCAGTCACAAGAAGACATACTGTATGATTCCACTTACATAAGGTACTAGGATAATATTTATAGAGACAGAAAAGTAGAATGGTGATTGGTGGGGGGACCAGGTGGTACTGGGAGTTAGTTGGTGTTCAATGTACACAGATTTCCAGTTTCAAGATGAAGAGTTCTGGAGATGGATAGAATTGGTAGTTGTACGACAATGTGCATGGGCCTGTACTTAATGGTCCTGAGCTGTGCTTACGAATGGGTCAGATGCTGATTTTATGTGTATTTTACCAAGATTTAAGAAATTTTAAAAACACACAATGACCTATCCTCCAAAAATATTTTATAGCTCTGTCACTCCAATTAGGTCCTTATTAAAACTGGAGCTGCTTCCTCTTCTGCAAAAGGATTTCTTACTTTGTCCTTAGACTCTTCCTTACCTCCTCAGTTTCTGGGAGATATATCAAAAAGGCTTTACCAAAAGCTATCAAATGAGAACTAATTTGTTGTGGTCTTCCTTCGCCTGGAGACCACTTTTTTAACCCAATGCACTCAAACAATTGGGAAAGATTGCAATGTTACTAAATTTAAATACATCTTTAATATTTTTTGAAAAATAAAAAGACTTTGGGGCGCCTGGATGACTCAGTTACTTAAGAGTCCAACACAGGCTCAAGTCATGATCTCAAAGTTAGGGAGTCCACACCCTGAGTCAGGCTCTCAGGTCAGCACAGAGCCAGCCTCAGACCGGTCCCCTTCTCTCTGCCCCTCCCCTGCTCGCACACGTGCTTCCTCTCTCCCTCAAAAACAAACATTTTAAAAAAGAGTTAAAAAAAAAAGAAAAAGAAAAAAGCTGTGATAACTCACCTTAAACATATTTTCATCCGAAGCTGGAAGGCGTTGATTGATTGAGTTTATTTAATTTATCGACATTCTTCACCATTTACTTTAATTGTCAAAGCAATCAGTGAAATCCCACTTTGTTTCTTTCAGAAACATAGCTTCTTCTTTCAGGGCAATTCCCAGAGAAAATCAACAGGAGCCAAAATTGCTTGTATCCAAAACAATACTCCACGCTGAACAGAAATCTGTACAAGAAAGCCGTGAGTGTAGGACGGATTTAACGTCTTGGTTTCAGGAGGCTTCCAACGGGCCCCATTTCAAATGAGGGGCCATGGGGGCGTCTGGATGGCTCAGTCGGCAGAGCTGGAGACTCCATCTTAGGGTTGTAGAGTTTACTTAAAAATAAAATCTTTTAATTAAAAAAATATATAAGGCGCCATTCAGGTTTCCAAAGTCTTTTCGGGCCAGGGCCAAGTCCCGTTGTAATTCAGAGTGGCTGGAGATGGGCCTTTCTTTTGTAAAGTGAGCTTTCACAGGGATTGCCGGAGGCGGGGGCGGAAGACCACAGTCCCAGAGCAAGGGAAGGGGGCGTTCAGTTTCTTTGGAGCCTCCCTTCCTCCTTGTCTCAACGTGGGAGTGAGGGGATGTGCTAACTTTGATTCTCCGCCAAACTTGGTGTTTATCCATCTTCACCATTTTTGAAAATGGACCGGCCTCCGCTGGGTGTTCAGCCAAGAACTTGTGGCTCGGCTGGTCCTCCCTTCTTCTCCTTTCCCTCCCCCAACACCCCTTACGCCCATCCATCTGTGAGGCTGCAGAGATGATGCAGAAAACCGAGGTCAGAAATAAATGTAAAAGGCCTTTATTGGGAGCGCTCTCGGGCGAGGTTCCCTGGTCCGGACAGAATGGGCCAGAGAAGTCGCACCTGGGGGTGGGTGGCGCAGTTTTATGAGGTTGGCTTGGGAGAGGGGGGTATAGAGTAGTATTGGTATGTCCATATAGGGTAGATTTTTGAGCCAATTCCTTGTTCCGGGTGAGGACATGTCACAGCAGGAAGGCTCGGTGAATGGTGTCCTGGGAAGTTTCCTGGTGGGGCCATATGGAGGTAGGGAGGTGGCCCTTGTTGCCCGGGCCTCTGAAGGTCACACCCGCCTCCGTGGCCAAGTGTCCAGGTCTTGGCCACTATCACCCTCGCCTGGAAGATTGCAAGATCCTCTCAATGGTCTTCCTTACTCCTGTCTCCCATCCAGCTAGTGTTCCTCTGGACAGTAGGGACTTTAGCTGGAGGGGTACTGTCCCTCCCTTACGTGGAACATTCCATTACTTGCCTTTACACTTAGCGTAATATTTGAATATCACCTTACTTGGGTAGCCAGCTTGTCTTGGGCCAAACCAAGAACAATGTCCTAACGCTCAGGGCTCAGCGGGCTCTGACCCTGACAGTCTCCATGCCTGCCTCTCACAGGACTCCTTCGCCATCTCAGTCCGCTGAGTCCCTCACGTCCCCTTCTCTCTTTGATTTATTTGGCCCCAATCACATGGGCTCTTTGCTGTTCCTTAAAGGAGTCATGGGTGTCTCCGTAACTTTGCACTTGCCATTCTCTCTCTTTGGAACTCTTGCCCTCCGCTTGCTCTTGGACACTGGCTTCAGTTCAACACTCCCTGCTTAAAGAGGCCAGGGATCCCTCTGGATTAAGCTGTTCTTTGACCATGATTGTCTGGCCCCCACCTCTTCTTACGTACTCATTATGGAACGTGAATCTCTCTCTGTGCTTCACTCCCCCGCCCCCAAATGGGGACAGGTACCATCCCCAAAAAGACTGAAGTGGAGATACAATGAGAAACTCCCTGCTCAGCCCTCAAATCCCTGCTGAAACAGTCAATTCTTCACCGCAACTGTGATTTTTGCCTCATCTTGTTTTCTTCCTAGCACTTGCCAATGTTCGATATAGTCACATTTATTTATTTCATGTTTGTTGTCTGTCTTTACCTTGAACGTGAGCTCCTCCTGTTGCAGGGTGATGTCAAAAAGACCACCAAACGCCGAATAGAAGCAAGGCATGATTTTATTTATGGCCGGGCCAAACCTGATCTCCTGAGGTTAAGGAGAAAAGGGCAGCCAAGGGCCCGGAACAAAGGCGGCAGGGAGATTATGTGGACAGAACACATCATTATTTAGTTAACCAATTACAATCCACAGCATTCCATGGTAGCCAATTACATCGTGATACACAGATGCTAGTTTTAAAGTTCTTTGTCCTTTTAAAATGACCAATCATAGTTAGACACCTAAGATACCTAGGGGCAGTGACTAGATGACTTTAACCTCACCTTGGACTTGGGTGGAGTTGCTTAACAGAATCTTGAAAAATAAGTTAAACTTCAGGTCACAATGTTCGTTATGAGTTACATTCCATAAATTGACCTATAACACTCCCAGGTGAAGATCTAGTTCACGTCCTTCAGTGCCTAGAACAGTTGCCTGGCACGTATCAACAGCTCAGGACCTGTTAAGCATGAATGAAGTGTGATGTCTGCTCACAGTGTGAATGTACCTGATAGCACTCAGTTGTACACTTATAAATGGCTCAGATGGTATATTTTTAAGATTAAAGTCGGCGGAGTAAAAAGTTACAATGTCAGGAGACTGGGAAAAGAGAACAGAGCACCCTTTAGTACAGAGTCGAGGAGGTAAATGGCCTTTTGTGGGAGCGCTCTCGGGAGATTCCCTGGTCCGGACAGGATGGGCCAGGGAAGTCGTGCCTGGTACGGGAGGACCAGGTGTTTTATGGGTGAAAGAGGTCCGGGTTTGATCTCGGGTGGGCAGACTGCCAAACATGGGCATCCTTGGACCGTGGTGAGGTGGGATTGGTTGTTTCTTTTATCGGCTTGAGGGGAGGCTGGAATTCCAGACGGGCTGTATTTCAAACTGGCGTGAGACATTCCAGATCTGCGGGCGGGGGTTTTTGGTGCAGGGAACTCCCCGCCACTAAGTGGCCACTGGTCGCCAACCCAAGGCAACTCTTACATATTTTACCACAATAAGAACATGTACTCTAATGTCATGTAAAACATATTTGCTAACTTTCTTCATTACAAAAAATAAAATAAAATTGATGGGACGCCCGGCAGCTCAGTTGGTTAAGTGTCTGACTTTGGCTGGGGTCATGATCTCACAGTCCGTGAATTCATATGCGGACAGCTCAGAGCCTGGAGCCTGCTTCGGATTCCATGTGTCTCTCTCTGTGCCTTTCACGCTTGTACTCTGTCTCTCAAAAATAAATAAAATGTTAAAAAAAATTTTTTTAAACCCGAAAAAAAAGAATTGAATGAAGCTAAGTCAGAGCATCCTAGGAATGGTTAGCCACTCCCACAGGGGGCAGTTTGGGACTGCAGTTTTCAGGGACTTGGTTTTTTTGTTTTTTTGTTTTTTTTTTACATAACACTCTTCCTTTTCAATGGGCTCTCCGGCATGCTCGCCCTCCTGGGGCGGTGAGCAGAGGGAGGTGGGGACCGGAAATCCCAGGAGTCCTCTGAGGCTGAAAGCTCGGAGAAGGATTTTGCTTCCTTCAGGTGGTACTTCTGGGGAGTCCTCAGCAGGCTGAGCTTTACACACTGATTTTGTCTCTCTTCCGTGGACAGAGGTTTGCAGCTGATCAGTACTGTGCTCCTCACCAGCTGTGTGATCTCAGGTAAGTTACCTGAACTCCCTGTGCTTCTGCTTTTCCCTTAAAAATGGCAACAATAAGAAAAGCTCTCTTACAGAATCCGAGTGAGGACGGAGCACGATAAAGCACGCTACATGCTTAGAGAACTCCCACGCTGCTCAGAGTAAGTGCTATGTAAATGTTAGCTATTATTATTAATATTTTCATTATCCCTCCAGTTACTGAAGCCAAAAGTCTAGGAGTTGTTCCTGCCCTTCCTTTCTTCCATTTCCATTCTTCAGAATGTATCTTACAGCCAATCACTTTTTCTTTTAGATATTCTCAAGTTTTGCCTCTGACACTAGTCTTTAGCCTGGTCAGGGACATAAGCAATGTCTCTTTCCTTCCATGTGGTCTATCCGTTGTTACAGCGCCATTCACTCCTCGCCCATCCTCTTTGTTGATCTGCCTGGACAGCGCGGTCCTAACACCAACTTTCTTTATCTGTAAGGGTCTGTTTCTGAAGTCTAGTGCATTGGCCAGTCATTACTGATTTTCCTTCCTCCTCATTCCTTATGTGCACCCCATCAGCAAGTTCGTCCTACCTCCAAAATACCTTTCAAATGTGTGTTCTCCGCACTCTGCCTTCACTGCCATCATTTCCAGCTAGACAATCGAAAGGGCTCTGACCTGCTGGCGCCCCCTGCCTGCCGCCTCTGGAACTCCCCTCTGGCCATTCTTCCTGCAATCTAAGAGACCATTTTCCTCTTTTAAAATGACAAAAGGTTTGATACGCACAAAAATATAAAAGAACCGCATGTGGAAGTTATGAAACATGACCACAGAACAATCTCTGCGAGCCCACCTCACTACCTATGAAATGGAACAGTTGCAAATCCTTTGATATCCATCCTGTGAATTCTCAACACTTCTGGGATTTTTTTTTAAGTGTATTTATTTTTTAGAGAGACAGAGAGAGAGTGTGAGTGAGGAGGGGTCAGAGAGAGAAGAATCCAAGTAGACTCTGCACTGTCGGCTCAGAACCTGAAGTGGGGCTCAAACTCACGACCTGTGAAATCATGACCTGAGCTGAAACCAAGAGTCAGACACTTAACCGACAGAGCCACCAGGCACCCCAATTTTGTTCTTTTTTAAAAATTGTTCCTTTAAAATTATCTCCTTTCTTGTATGTAAGTATATATGTAATCCTTAAACCCAACGAGGGGCTTGAACTCACATCTCCAAGATCAGAGTCGCATGCTCTTTCAACTGAACCAGCCAGGCACCCCACCTTTGCTTTCTTTTATAGTTTTACTTCATATGTATGTATTCCGAAGCAATTTATTTTTTGCTTTCGCTTGTAAATTTTATAAAGATAGTATCATGTTGTGAATGCACCTCTGAGAATCGGTTTGCTTGTTTACTGGTACTAATTCTAAGATTCATTTGTGTTGATGTATGCAGTCATTTCCATTGCTTCTTAGTAATCCAATGTAAGATCCATTATTTCTGCTTACTACTACTGATAGAGATTTTGATTGCTGCTTTCTCTTTTTTTCTCTTTCTATTGCAAACAATCCTTGTACACGTCTCCTGGTTTACTCATCTGGGGTTTTCCTCTGAACAGTGGTCTTCATTTTTCTCCTACTCTCTGCGTTTTATGTCATGACCCAGTTCACACAGACACATACACCTTTTCTGACTTGGTAATGCACCTTGGCATTTTCTATACTATTCTGTTTCATTCTTCTCATTGATTTATTAAAAAATGTGTGTATTTAATGTTTATTTTGGAGAGAGACAGAGAGAGAGAGAGAGAGAGAGAGAGAGAGAGAGAGAATGAGCAGGGGAGGGGCAGAGAGAGGGAGACAGAAAATCTGAAGCAGGCTCTGTGCTCACAGCAGAAAGCCCAATGAGGCCCAACTTACCAGCCTTGAGTTCAAGACCTGAGCCTAAGGTGGACGCTTAGCCCACTGAGCCACCCAGGTGCCCCTCTGTTTCTTTTGTAAAAAAAAGATGTTGATCCAGGGTGCCTGTCAGTAGAGCACGTGACTTTTGATCTCCGGGTTGAGTTTGAGCCCCATGTTGGGCATAGAGCTTACTATAAATAAGTAAATAAAGCTGGAAGATGGAGAGCATTTCCTTCTGAATGCTTATCAAAAATTTGAAAAAGTTTTTGTTCCAAAAATGATTTAATGACCAACTCATCCACAGTGTAGAAATCCTGTTGTTTAGGGGTGTCTGGCTGGCTCAGTTGGTAAAGCATGCAACTCTTGATCTCAGGGTTGCGAGTTCAAGCCCCATGTTGGGAGTAGAATGTACTTTAAAAAAAGAAAAAAAGAAAATCCTGTAGTCTCGTTTGGGTATGTGCCCAGGAGTGGGACCGCTGAGTCGTGGGGTGTGAGCATAGTGAGCTTTACAGATACACCAAATTGCTCTCCAGAGGAGTTATCATAATTCACCCCTCACCAGCCCCATATTAGAACTGATGTTTATTCCACAGCCTTACTGTGTGGTATGACTTCCTAAGTTTTTGCCAATCCAGTGAGTATAAAATGATACCTCACTAGGGCGCCTGGGTTGTTCAGTCGGTTAAGCGTCTGAGTTCAGCTAAGGTCATGTTCTCATGGTCCGTGGGTTCGAGGCCCGCATCAGGTTCTCTCTGCCCCTAACCCACTCACTCTCTGTCAAAATAAAATAAAGACATAAAAAAAAAAAAGTGGGACCTTTTTTGAACATCCCACTCAAAACCAGTCAATTATGCCCTTTCATAGCCAGGGAGAATGCCCTGTTCCTTTTCCTTCCAATTCTATTGCCTTTGGTAGTTGCTTGGTTCATTTGCTTATCTGTTTGTCTGATGTCTGGCTTCTTTTTCTTTTTTTAATTTTTAAAAAAATTTTTATTATTTTTGAGAGACAGAGAGAGATAACGCGAGCAGGGGAGGGTCAGAGTGAGAGGGAGACACAGAATCCGAAGACAGGCTCCAGGCTCTGAGCTAGCTGTCAGCACAGAGCCTGATGCAAGGCTCTATCCCATGAATCATGAGATCATGACCTGAGCCGAAGGCGGATCTTTAACCGACTGAGCCACCCAGGCGCCCCAGGCTTCTTTTTCTCTTTTCTTTCTTTCTTTTCTTTTTTTTGTTGTTAACTTAGTTTTGAGAGAGAGAGAGTGCGAGTAGGGAGGGGAAGGTCTAGAAGGGGTTAGAGGATCTGAAGGAGGCACTGTGCTGACAGCAGCCAGCCCAATGTGGGGCTCAAACTCACAAAACACAAAATCATGACCTGAGCCAAAGTTGGACGATTAACTGACTGAACACCCAGGGACCCCTGACGTCTGGTTTCTTGAACAGCCTGCACGTTCCCTGAGAGATGTTGGCTGTTTGGCTCACCATGGCACCTGGTGCATTGGTTAGCACAGAATACATGCTCAATAAAATGTTTGTCAAAGGACCAAAGAAAAGAAGAGAAAAAGTGAGGGAGGGACTTCCATCCTATATCTAGGAAAGAAGGAAAAAGCCAAATAAGGTACATAAGGGGTAAAAATGGGCTGGATTTTTTAATTAATTAATTAATTAATATTTACATTATGAAATTTATGTATTGTTTTCCTTTTATAGTTTATTGTCAAGGTGGTTTCCATATAACACTCAGTGCTCATCCTGACAAGTGCCCTCCTCCATACCCATCACCCCCCTTCTCCTCTCCCCCTCCCCCATCAGCTTTCAGTTTGTTCTCAGTATTCAAGAGTCTCTCATGGTTTACCTCCCTCCCTCTCCCCAACCATTTTCCCCCCTTCCCCTCTCCATGATCCTCTGTTAAGTTTCTCAAGATCCACCTATGCATGAGAACATATGGTATCTGTCCTTCTCTGCCTGACTTATTTTGCTTAGCATGACTCCCTCGAGGTCCATCCACTTTGCTACAAATGGCCATATTTCATTCTTTTTCACTGCCATGTAATACTCCATTGTGTATATAAACCACACCTTCTTGATCCATTCATCAGTTGATGGACATTTAGGTTCTTTCCATGATTTGGCTATTGTAGAAAGTGCCGCTATGAACATTGGGGTACATGTGCTCCTATTCCTCAGCACTTCTGTATCCCTGGGGTAAATCCCCAGCAGTGCTCTTGCTGGGTCATAGGGGAGTTCTATGGATAGTTTTTTGAGGAACCTCCACACTGTTTTCCAGAGCGGCTGCACCAGTTTACATTCCCACCAACAGTGTAGGAAGGTGCCCGTCTCTCCACACCCTCGCCAGCATTTATAGTCTCTTGATTTGTTCATTTTAGCCACTCTGCCTGGTGTGAGCTAGTATCTCAGTGTGGTTTTGATTTGTGTTTCCCTGATGATGAGTGACGCTGAGCATCGTTTCATGTGCCTATTGGCCATCTGGATGTCCTCTTTGGAGAAGTGTCTGTTCATGTCTTCTGCCCATTTCGTCACTGGATGTGGAGTTTGGTGAGTTCCTTATAGATTTTGGATACTAGGCCTTTATCTGATATGTCATTTGCAAATATCTTTTCCCATTCTGTCAGTTGCCTATTAATATTCTTGATTGTTTCCTTTGCAGTGCAGAAGATTTTTATCTTGATGAGGTACCAATAGTTCATTTTGGCTCTTGATTCCCTTGCCTTTGGGGATGAGTTGAGTAGGAAATTGCTGTGGTTTGAGGTCAAGGTTTTTGATGGTTTCTCAAGGGTTTTGATGGTTGTCTCACATTCAGGTCCTTCATCCATTTTGAGTTTATTTTTGTGTATGGTATAAGAAAGTGGTCTAGTTTCATTCTTCTGCATGTTGCTGTCCAGTTCTCCCAGCACCATCTGTTAAAGAGGCAGTCTTTTTTCCACTGGATACTTTCCTGCTTTGTCAAAGATTAGTTGGCCATACATTTGTTGGTCCAATTCTGGGCTATCTATTTTATTCCATTGGTCTATGTCTCTGTTTCTATTCCATTGGTCTATGGTCCACACCGTCTTGATGATTAGAGCCAAAGTCTGGGATTGTGATGCCTCCCCTTTTGGTTTTCTTCTTCAATATTAATTTAGCTCTTCGGGGTTTTTTGTGGTTCCATACGAATTTTAGGATAGTTTGTTCTAGCTTTGAGAAGAATGCTGGTGGCATTTTGATTGGGATTGCATCGAATGTGTAGATTGTTTTGGGTAATAACGACATTTTAACAATGTTTATTCTTCTGATCCATGAGCATGGAATGTTTTTCCATTTCTTTGTGTCTTCAATTTCCTTCATAAGTTTTCTATAGTTTTCATCATACAGATCTTTTACATCTTTGGTTAGGTTTATTTTATGTTTTTTTTGTGCAATTGTGAATGGGATTGGTTTCTTGATTTCTCTTTCTGTTGCTTCATTATTGGTGTATAAAAGTGCAGCTGATTTCTGTAAATTGATTTTGTACCCAGCAACTTTGCTGAATTCATGGATCAATTCTAGTAGGCTTCTGGTGGAATCTGTCAGATTTTCCATGTAGAATATCATGTCATCTGCGAAAAGTAAAAGTTTGACTTCATCTTTGCCAATTCTGATTGGGCTGGATTTTAAAAAGGTAGTAAAGGGGGCGCCTTGTTGGCTCAGTTGAGAGTCTTGATCTTGGAGTCTTGAGTTCAAGTCCCATATTGGGCGTAGAGTTTACTTAAAAAGAAAGTAGGAGAATAGAGACCTTGATGGTTATAGGTTTTAAAAATTACATCATTACTGTAATGTGGAATACATTATTGTTGTCAAAGATTCAAATGATACAGAAATATAAGGACTATACATTTAAGTTTCTTTTCACTACCCCCTCTTCAAACTCACTCTCCATCTCCAGGATAACCACTATTGTGAGTTTGGTAAAAACCTTTATAGATCGTTTTCTATTACACATTTTTGCATATATATATACCCCATACATTTTTATACACATACAGATTTATTTTTCTTTTCTTTCTTTTTTAAAGTTTGTTTGTTTGTTTGTTTAGAGAGAGAGAGGTGCGGGAATGACAGAGAGAGGGAGGGATAGAGAGAATCCTCAGCAGGCTCTGCACTGTCAATATGGAGCCCCATATGGGGCTCATACTCATAAACCTTGAGATCATGACCTGAACCAAAATCAAGAGTCTGATACTTAACGAACTGCATCACCCAGGTGCTCCTTCTGTTTCTTTTTTTACAATCATGACTAGAATCATACTTTACTAGTTGTGTGAAATGCTTTCTTCATTTTTTTTTTTAATAGTTTTTTTTTTTGAGAGAGACAGCATGATCAGGGGTGGGTCAGAGAGAGAGGGAGAGACACAGAATCTGAAGCAGGCTCCAGGCTCTGAGCTAGCTGTCAGCACAGAGCCTGACACGGGGCTCGAACCCACAAATGCAAGATCACGATCTGAGCTGAAGCCAGACGCTCAACAGACTGAGCCACCCAGTTACTCCTCTTTCTTCATTTAAAAATATGATGTGGAAATCTTTCCATTTCAGTCCAGATAGTTAGTTAAGCAGCTCCCAGTTGGTAGGCATTTTAGTCTGTTGAAATAGTTCACCATTATAAACAAGGCTCAAATGAATGTTCATTGCATTAGTCAGAGTTCTCTAGAGAAACAGAACCAATAGAATTTACATATAGAGAGATTTATTTTAAGGAATTCGTTCATGTGATTATGGCGGCTGGCAAGTCCCAACTCTGCGTGGCAGGCCATCAGGCTGGAGACCCAGGGAATAAGTGATGTGCAGTGAGTCTGCAGGTCATCTGCTAGTGTAACTCTCTCCTGCTTAGGGGAGGCCAGTCGTTTTGTTTTATTCTGACTTTCAACCGTACCTATGGTGGAGGCCACTCACCCTATGGAGGGCAATCTCCTTTACTCAAAGCCCATCAATTTAATTGTTCATCTCATTATGTTTGATCAATTACTTCTCAGCCTTTTGGCTAAGATCAAGTGTAGTATCTGTTCTTATCAGTTCATTATGTTTGATCAAGTCTTTGGGCACCTTGGTCCAGCCAAGTTGACACAGAAAATTCACTATCACTTTCATGAACAGAGATCTTATATATATCTTTATATAGAGACAATTTAAATGTTTAAGTTTAAACCACATTGTGCTCCTATGAAGTTAGAGACTGAGAAGCACCGGGGTGGCTCAATTGGTTCAGCGTCCAATTTCAGTTCAGGTCAGGATCTCGAGGTTCATGAGTTCGAGCTCTGCATCAGGCTCCCTGCTGTCAGTGCAGAGCCCGCTTTGGATCCTCTATCCCCGCCTCTCTCTCTCTCTGTCCTTCTCCCACTTGCACTCTCTCAAAAATAAGTTTTAAAAAACAACATTAAACAAAAAGAAGTTGCAGACCGAGAGTGAAAGGAATCTATTCACAGCCTCCCACCTGCACCCCCCAGCCATGCTTACAGACAAAACTCACTTGTCCTCAATGTTTTTCTCAATCACAGAGCCCTACATTCTTGGGAAGTAGGCCCCAACCACAAAACATATTCTTCTCTAGCCTGACCACAACCCACATCTTGGTTGAGCCCCAAGACAGAACCTTTTGAAAACCTGTCACAGAGCCAACCCCCTCCTCACATCTCCCACTGTGGGCCCAGCTGCAGCCCTCTCACATCTTTAAAAAACTCATTAAAAGGCCCATCCTGATGGGAACTCAGGACCGACATTTCTCTAGACGTCTGGCACCTCTCCTCCCTTGGAGAGTGAATAAAAACTCTGTCCTGCTTGTTGCTCTATTCTTTGCGATTCTTTGCCACCCACATCACCCACCACAGATGCGGACTCTCTTCCAATAGTTTATGAGGGTGAATTTGGGCATGTTTGAGTCCGGCCCTGGGAAAATCACCTTGAGCATGTGTTTCTCTACCTTTCTGCTTGTTTTCTGCCTCAGGGCCTTTGCACATGTTCCTTAGCAGCCTGGAATTTACTTCTTCCCTACAATAGTCTTTCTTAATTACTCCTTTACTCATCGTTACCTCTACCTCTGACCCCTCAGATTAGGTCTTTTCTGTGTAATACTTTTTCCTCACATCCTTCTCTTCATGGAGAGAGCTATCCCCATGTCCCAGATGCACCACGTCTTCAGTTAGCTCCTGACACATATCAAGCCTGTCCAACCTCAGAGCCATTGCATCTGGTGTTCTCTTTGCCTGGATCCCCTTCCCCCTGTTCTTCAAAAGACTGGTAACTTTTCATCCTAAACTCCACTTAAGTGTTACCTCCTCAGAAAATCTTCCTGTCCATCTAAATTATCTCTTCCTTCCCATCCCTCTCCATTCATTTCCTACAGCTGTTGTAACAAATTATCACAAGCCTGAGTGACTTCAAAGCACAGCAATTTATTTTTTTTGTCATGGTCTGGGGCTCAAAGTCCGAAATCAAGGTATTGGGAGGATTGGCTCCTTCTGGAGGCTCCGAGGGGAAGGCCTCCCATGCCTCTGCCTGCTCCTGGGGCTGCTTGTACTCCATGGCTTGTGACTCCTCAGTCCAATCTCTGCCTCCGCCTTCACATCACCCTCTCTGTGTCTTCTCCCCTTCCCTTCTCCTATAAGGATATTTGTTACTGGGTTTAGAGCCCTCCCGGATAATCTAGAATCATCTCACCTTGAGGCTCTTCGCCTCACTTACATCTGCGAAGACACTTTTTCCAATATGGTCACCTTCACAGGTATACATTACACGGGCACACACAGGCATGCACTTTGGGGCGCCCCCATTAACCCACCACGTGATTCGTCACTTATCTCCTTTCATTTTTCTCCAGAATGCTTATGGAATGAAATGCTCGATCTAGTTTATTGGTGCTTTGAAACTGCTGGTTATGACCCATCAGTGGGCTATGAAATGTAGTGGGTTTGGACAAGCATTAAACATTTCTGATTAAAAATTTAAAAACAAATGAAAAAAATAGAAGACAGCATATTGGCAACATATTCAAAGGGAAAGCTGAAACTGTCTGCATCCATACAGCTTGAATATCAGGACTGCGAATTGGGGCCACATGGTTTAGTTATTGTTTCTGGGAAATCTTGACCAGGAAGATAAGGCTGTAGATCAATAACTAACTCCATTGTCTGCCTCAAGGAGTTCCTGTAAACCCATTTGTCTGGTCAGCTAGTTTGTTCACATGGCCAAATAGCTCACTCATCCATCAGTATTTAACATGACCCCCTTCAAAATCCTTACCTTGTGCAATTATCAATCCTAAACTTTTATGTCTTCAATTCTATCTACTCCCAGTTGGTTCCTCCTTTGAAAGTCTTGCCTTGAGCCACTTGAGCCATATCCCCAAGCACCATATATATTTTCTCGTGTCTGCCCCCTACTGGGCACAGCTAAGACTATCAGATGGTATCATCTCACATTCAGCATTAAACACTTTCAGCAGTGCTTGGTCAACAGATTTTCTGACGATCTTTTCAGGAGCTGACATTCAATAATTCTGGAAGGCCTTCCAAATCCAACGGAGACCCCCCTCACTGGCCATTGTAGATTCTAACCCAAGAAACAGCATAAGGCCTCTGGAACCTCCTGTTTGGAGGTGTTTGCAGCACTGACAGTGAGCTACATCTCACGATGGACCTGATTTCCTTTTGTTGAGCTCCTAAATGTTAAGCTTATTTTGCCTGATTTCATTGGACCATTCCATTTCCTCGTGGTGACCATTTTAGGAATCTGCTGAAGTGACCAGATTTGAAACTTTTTCTGCTTGACGGAAAACTTCCGTATTACTGACAACATTACTGAGTGATTACTATCTCTTCGTTACTTTAAAAAATGTTTATTTATTTATTTTGAGAGAGCGAGCACGAGTTAGTGTGGGGGAGGGGCAGACGAGGACAGGGGAGAGAATCCCAAGCAGGCTGTACACTGACAGCACGGAGCCCAACACAGAGCTCAATCCAACAAGCCATGAGATTTGAGCTGAGCAGAAATCGAGTCAGACCCTTACTCTGCGGAGCCGCCCAGGCACCCTTCCTCTCATCATGTTTACTGTGAGTCTGTAAAAGAAAGTTCATAGTTAAGAGGAAGGACATGGGTTGATTAGTTCGCTGTCATGCTCCAGACAATTTCATCTGTGCTGAGAACTCTCTTCCTGGCTTGCAGACAGTTTGCCTTATCGCTATGTTTTCATGTGGCCCTTCCTTGGCGTGTGTGTGTGTGGGGGGCATACCCCAGGCAGTGGGGGGGAGGCGGGGAGCTGATGGGTGTCTGGAGGCTAGCAGAGAGAGGATGGGCTCTCTGATATCTCTTCTTATCAGGCCGCTAATCCTGGAGGACCAGAGCCTCACCCTTACCATCTCACATAACTTAATTACCTTCTTAAGCACCACATCTCTAAATGCAGCTACAGTGGGGCTTCGGGCTTCGCATATGAAGTGGCCAGGGCGAAGGGGGCACAGTCAGTCTCTAGCACACGATGGAATATTATTCAGCCTTCAAAAAGAAAATTGTGACACATGCTACAATATGGATGAATCTTGAAGATATTATGCTAAGTGAAATTAGCCAGTCACAAAAAGATCATACTATATGATTCCACTTACATGGAATACTCAGAGTATCAACTCCATACAGACAGAAAGTGCAGTGGTGGCTGCCAGAGGCCACAGGGATGGGACAATGGGAGCTCAGTGTTTGAAGGGTGTAAGGTGCCACTTTATACGAAGAAAAGCATTCTAGCTGCTAGCGAGAGTTGCACGACAGTGTGGGTGGGCTCTACAGGCCAGAACTCGACACGTAAAACACTGTGGTGTATGTCACATCATGTGTATGTTACTATAATTAAAAATAATAATTAAAAAACTCACACGAAAAGCATCTAGATTCCCTTGTATTCAGAGTGCTGGAGGTATAAAAGGTTAAAGTTATAAAAAGACAAAAACCTTAAAGATGAATTTGAAATAGCTCTAGGAACATATAGGCCAGGGCTTCTAGATCTATATCAGCATTTTTTTAAGGTTTTACTTTATTTTATTATTATTTTTTAATGTTTACTTATTTTTGAGAGAGTAGGGGAGAGAGAAGGTGGGGGAGGGGCAGAGAGAGAGAGGGAGACACGGAATCCCAAGCAGGCTCCAGGCTCTGAGCTATCAGCACAGAGCCCAATGCGGGGCTCGAATCCACGAACTGTGAGATCATGACCTGAGTCAAAGTCGGACGTTTAACCAACTGAGCTATCTAGGCGCCCCTTTAAGATTTTAATTTTTTGATTTTAATTTTTTTTTTTTTAGTTTTGAGAGACAGAGACAGCATGAGCAGGGGAGGGTTAGAGACAGAGAGAGAGAGAGAGAGATACAGAATCCGAAGACAGGCTCCAGGCTCTGAGCTAGCTATCAGCACAGAGCCCGATGCAGGGCTTGAACCCACAAACCGAGATTATGACCCAAGCCGAAGTTGGTTGCTTAACCAACTGAGCCATCGAGCGCCCCAAGATTTTATTTTTAAGTGATCTCTGTGTCCAATGTGGGGCTTGAACTTACAACCCCAAAGTGAAGAGTCGCATGCTCTACTGACTGAGCCCTTCAGGTGCCCCTAGATTTGTATCAGTTTGGTTCATATGTTGGTTAGGTGCTTGGCCGCAAAACTCAAATTAGAAAAATTACAGTAGGAAAGTCCTTTGTCTTAAAAAATAAAATGGTCGGGGCGCCTGGGTGGCTCAGTCAGTTGGGCATCCAACTTGGGCTCTGGTTTTGAGTTCGAGCCCTTTATTGAGCTCTGTGCTGACAGCTCAGAACCTGGAACCTGCTTTGTATTCTGTGTCTTTCTCTCTGCCCTTCCTCTGCTTGCACTCTGTCTCTCCCTCTCTCAAAAATAAATAAACATAAAATAAATAAATAAATAAAATGGTCAGTTACTTTACCAGCAAAAATGGATTTATTTGGGAATAGCAGAGAATTGCATTTCAGGACAAATGAAATACAGCAAAAACCATAAACTAGCCTACTAGACAAAGGAGAGAAAGTTATTTCATGGAGAAGAAGGAGGAAGTTTGGAGGGATCGTTTTGAGTGAAAAGCTCATGGAGAAAACCAAGATTTCGGGGTGATAATGATTTCTTATTGGTTGAGTCCTGGGGTAGTGGATTTCATGTGGGAGATGTAATGTACATCTTTTTCTGTTGGGGGTTGTAACTGACCACTCTTTCCTACAACTGACTCTGAGCGGTATGGCTCCCCCTTCTGGCCTCCTGACTTTATTTTAGTGATGGATTCCTTTATTAATTTTTATATTTCCTCCTTGATCAAGACCTTTCTTGGAAAACGTGAACAATCGGGAGTCAGGTTTTCTTTCTTTCTTTTTTTTTTTTTAATGTTTTTTATTTATTTTTGAGAGACAGAGAGAGACAGTGCGAGCAGGGGAGGGTCAGAGAGAGAGGGAGCTACAGAATCTGAAGCAGCCTCCAGACTATGAGCTAGCTGTCAGCACAGAGTCCGACGTGGGGCTCAAACCCACAAACCGTTAGATCATGACCTGAGCTGAAGCCAGACGCTTAATCAACTGAGTCATCCAGGCATCACAGGAGTCAGGTTTTCTTTATTCACAGGCTTTTTATCCCCAGGAAGGACCTTTCTCCATGCTGGAGGGAAATTGTACAGATAAGAAATCTCCTGAGGTCACAATTGTGCAACCACGAGGTGTAGGAAGAAAAATCTCAGGCACTTGCTACCTACTGTCCATACTTATCAGGATCGTCAGCATTGGAGATAGTCTTCTTGGGTATAGCGTTTAAAAGAAATTTTTTTTAATGCTTATTTATTTTTGAGGGAGAGAGACACAGAGTGAAAGTGGGGAAGGGCCAGAGAGAGAGGGAAGCAGAATTCAAAGCTGGCTCCAGGCCTTGAGCTGTTAGTACAGAACCCGACATGGGGTTCAAACACCCGAACTCTGAGATCATGACCTGAGCCAAAGTTGGACACCTAACAGACTGAGCCACCCAGATGCCCCTAAAAATTTTTTTTAATGTTTATTTATTTTTGAGAAAGAGAGAGAATGAGTGGGAGAGGGGCAGAGAGAGAGAGAGAGAGAGACAGAGAGAGAGAGAGAGAGAGAGAGAGAGAGAGAGAGAGAGAGAGAGAGAGAATCTGAAGCAGTCTCCACACTGTCAGCACAAAGCCTAACCTGGCACTTTAACCCACGAACTGTGAGATTGTGACCTGAGCCAAAGGTGGATACTCAAGTGACTGAGTCACCCAGGTGCCCCGAGTACATCGTTTTTACAAAGGTCTGACAGCAATAAGTACAGAATTAAAAGTGCCAATTCTAGACTGTATGATGGTTCTAAGCCAGGACCCAGGGTTTGAAAGTAGCCAATTGACAATATTTATTGGCACTTGGTCTGACTTGGAGGAGAAAAGTTCTCCCTGTGTAGGCGAACCCGGAATCGTCCATGTCTCCTGAAAGTCCCTGTGTAAAGTAGCCAGGAGAGCAGAATAGTGGGTGCTGTAAAAGCACACGAAAGGAATTAAGTGAGTGCCTTTGGGCACTTGATACAGTGCAAGTATCAACAGCTGATGAACTTTGTGCATAACGTCAAAACTTCAAAGACCTTTTACCAGTATTGTTATCTCAAAAATAACTGTTTGGAACCAAATGTGTTATCAATTATACAGTCTGTAAAGGTATAAATTTAGAAATCATGAATTTGGATAAGAACCCAGAATTGGGTAATAGTCCAAATGAAAAAGACAGACTTCTTTGAATCCTGAACCTCCTAACTGGCCTGGTCTGGACGTTTTGAGAAAACTGTCTTATTAGATGTCCTCTCATCAGATGCTTTTTTTTTTTTTTAAAGACTTTATTTTTTCAAGTCACCTTGAATGTGGGGCTTGAACCCAGAACCCTAAGATCAACAGTTACCCACTCCACGGACTGAGCCTTACAGTGCCACCTCATCAATTGTTTTCTTTTTAAAATTTTTTAAATGTTTATTTTTGAGAGAGCATGAGAGTGGAGGGGCGGAGAGAGAGGGAGACACAGAATCTGAAGCAGGCTCCAGGCTCTGAGCTGTCAGCAGATTGCCTGATGCAGAGCTCAAACCCACAAACTGTGAGATGGTGACCTGAGCCGAAGTCAGACACTTGACTAACTGATCCACCCAGGCACCCTTAGAGACTTTGTCTTTTTAAGGTCAAAAGTTTAAATTTTGTTTTTTATTTATTTTTTTGAGAGACAGAGAGAGATAACACGACCAGGGGAGGGTCAGAGAGAGGCAGACACAGAATCTGAAGCAAGCTCTGATGTGGGGCTTGAACCCACGAACTGTGAGATCATGACCTGAGCCGAAGTCGGACGCTTAACCGGCTGAGCCACCCAGGTGCCTCTAACGTCAAAAGTTTAATAGGGGGATGTGGTCTTTCTGTAAAGAGGTTTGAAAAGTGGAGCAGAGAAACAATCTGTGCATTGAACCAAATAGAGCCTGCAGAAAACTTCATATCATGCAAATCACCTTGAAGATTTGTGAATAGTAAGAACTCTCTGAAACCTTGAGACATTACTGTGCAGATGTATTGCTGTTCTTCCCAGGTGAAAGCAAAAGGAGATTGACTATACTTATCAACTGGAATACTAAAACATGCCCTGTGTAGGGGCCGCTGGGTGGCTCAGTCAGTTAAACATCCAACTCTGGCTCAGGTCATGATCTCACAGCTCAGGAGTTTGAGCCCCACATGGGGCTCTGTGCTGACAGCTCAGAGTCTGGAGCCTGCTTGGGATTCTTTGTCTCCCTCTCACTCTGCCCCTCCCCTGCTCATGCTTTGTCTTTCTCTCTCTCTTTCTCAAAAATAAATAAACCTTAAAACTTAAAAATAATAATAATTCTCCATCCCTTAAAAAAATATGCCTTGTGTAGATCAATTACAGCCAAAAGTTGCTTTCATTGGAGTTGGATGTCAGTAGCACATGGGGGTTAGGGACAGTGAGGTGCCAAGGGATAAAAAAATTTATTTATTACTCAGAAATCCCAGACAAAACTTTCATCCTCAGTCACTGGGTTTTCTCATGGGTGAAATAGGGGTATTACAGGAATGAGTGCAGGGGATAATGAAATCCAGATTCTTGTAATCCTCTGTTATGGGCTTGGTGCCTTGAAGGGCTTCTGTATTTATAGAATATTGACTGATTCTGGGGAGAAGTTTTGAGTCATCTATGGGAGATCTGTGGATTCTGCCAATATTAGTTGAAGAATTTGCCCGTAGATAGGATGGTAACTTAGACAATACGGACAAATGATTAGCATCCTCTTCTGGAGAATAGTGCTGTCAGAGATAAGCAAATAAAAGACGTCTAAGCGTTCTTCAATTCATCTAATTGGCTATTTTGATTACTATTGTCAAATTCTCGAATTTTTTTCCCTTTTGGGGAGAAATAAACTCCAGCATGATATTTTTCTAAGAAATCTCTGTCCAGTGATTGAATAGGGATGGAAGAACGAAGGAGAAAAGGGTGGGTATCTTTTTTTTAAGTTTATTTATTTTTGAGAGAGAAAAAAAGCATTCAAATGGGGGAGGGAGAGAGAGAGAGAGTCCCAAGTGGGCTCTGCACTGTCAGAGCTGAGCTGGATGCAGGGCTCAATCTCACAACGCATGAGATCATGACCTGAGCTGAAACCAAGAGTTGGCTACTTAACTGACTAAGCCACCCAGGCATCCCATAATAGGGTGGGTATCACAGGGCGCCTAAAAAAGAGGGAATAGGTTCAGAAACAGGAACCTGTGGGGTTTATTGAGAGACTCCCACTATGTGAACTGAATTCTAGTACTCTGAGTCAGGGTCTGCTTTACAGCAGGGGGTTAAGCAAACTGTAGCTCTGGTGTCAGTAAAGACAGAGAGAGATTCATTCGTAATCTGGAGAATCTGTTCTCTAAACCGAACAAAAGGGAGGATTGGGAAGATCCCCATCTTTGGAAATGAGGAGGCCACTGGGAAGGTGGGCTAGAGGGCTGAGGGCTCCTTAAGCTGGGGACAATCTTCTTTCCATGTTCTGGCTCTTTGCAAGGACAGCAGAGACTGTGAGGTTTTTAGTTTTGTTTGGGGGCCTCCATTTGCCAGGGTTGAAAACAGAATTTTAGTGGTCTCTCTTTTAGGTGACCCTTCTAGCATCCGGTGAGGTGGTCTGCCAAATTAACTCAGTCTGGAATGGATACAGTTTCCCGTTTCATCCTTGTCCTTTTACTAAAAGAGAAATTTCTTGGTTCAGCCCATTAATAAATATAAAGAAAAAGGTTACCCAGGTGGATTCGATACCTTAAAGAAGACCAGAGTGCTCGCTTTGGCAGCACATATACTAAAGGAAGACCAGAATTTTCTTTGAAAACAATCTGAAGTCAAGTGTAATAGTCATAAACAGGTTCATCAGATGTTTGTGTGCAAGGCTGAATTCTGTTTCTATCAACAGGCTTAGAAAAACCTACTGCTACTGCTCAGTGGAGGTTTCTAGCGTGTGTTTTTAGTATTTTGCCAAAAGTTAAGGGTTTGTTTTTCTAAATTCTGTTTAGCATGCTCCCATGGGCAGATTTCATCCACTGTTTGGCCTGGCTCTCACCAACAGGCATGTGGGCATAAATCTGAGAAACCAGGTTGGGAAGTTTGTGTAAATATGTTAAATTCTCCAGCAAACCTACGGGGGTCCTCAGTCACTTTAGGAAACTCTAACTATGGCCCACGATCCGGCATTAGTCCAGGAAACATAAGAAATTTGGGGTTTGCTTTGTCCCTCAGAAGCCTTTTTGTCTTTTTTTAATTGTTTGTTTGTCTCCGTTAGTCTAAAAATTGTATTTTGCAGAGGGACAATTTTAGATTCCAGATAACATTTGGAAGCTTCAAAATACCAATCAAAATAGGCATCTCATTCAGCTCTGACAACTTTAAAGCCACGGCTGCCCAATTCAGTTTTGAGAGACGTAAGTTTGGAGAGATTGAAAGTTCTGATAATGGCCATCGGTGTTTGAAATTACTTTTGGTTAAGTCAGACGATTTAGTTAGAAATGTGTGTGAGGTGGGACCACAGTTCCTATTTACCTGTTTATTTTTAAAGTATATTTATTTATTTATTTGTATTTGTTTACTGATATATTTATTTTTATTTATTCATGTATTTAAATGTTTATTTATTTGTTATTTAAACATTTTTTTAAGTTTATTTATTTATTTTTAGAGAGAGAGCGCGCGCGCACAGGCAGGGGAGGGGCAGAGAGAGAAGAAAAGATGGAGTCCCAAGAAGGCTCTGCACCAACAGCATGGAGCCTGATGCAGGTCTCAAACTCACAAACTATGAGATCATGACCTGAGCCACGATCAAGAGTTGGAAGCTTAACCGACTGCATCACCCAGGCACTCCTATTTATTATTTATTTGAGAGAGACAGAGACACTATGAACAAGAGAGGGGCAGAGAGAGGGGAAGAGAGAGAATCCTAAGCAGGCTCCGTACTGGCAATTCAGAGTATGACACAGGGCTCAAACTAATGAAACCTTGAAGTCATGGCCTGAGCTGAAACCAAGAGTCAGACATTTAACTGACTGAGCCACCCAGGTGCCCCTAAAGTTTATTTTAAAGTAACCTCGGGGCGCCTGGGTGGCTCAGTCGGTTAAGCGTCCGGCTTCAGCTCAGGACACGATCTCACAGTTCATGGGTTTGAGCCCCATGTCGGGCTCTGTGCTGACTCTGGCTCAGGACATGATCTCCCAGTTCATGAGTTCAAGCCCTGCGTCTGGCTCAGAACCTGGAGCCTGGGGCGCCTGGGTGGCTCAGTGAGTTAAGCGTCCAGCTTCGGCTCAGGTCATGATCTCACGTTTTGTGGGTTCGAGCCCCGCATCGGGCTCTGTGCTGACAGCTAGCTCAGAGCCTGGAGCCTGTTTCAGATTCTGTGTCTCCCTCTCTCTCCGACCCACCCCTGCTCGCACTGTCTCTCTCTGTCTCTCAAAAATAAATAAAAACCATTAAAATTAAAAAAAAAAAAAGTAACCTCAAGGAGCGCATGGGTGGTTCAGTCAGTTAAGCGTCCGGCTTCGGCTCAGGTCATGATCTCATGGTTTGTGAGATCAGGCTCTGTAGACAGCTCAGAGCCTGGAGCCTGCTTCAGATTCTGTGTCTCCCTCTCTCTCGCTGACCCTCCCCTGCTCACGCTGTCTCTCTTTCTCTAAAAAATAAATAGAACATTAAAAAAAATTTTTTTAAAGTAACCTCCACACCCAATGTGTGGCTTGAACTCATGGCCCTGAGATCAAGAATTGCATGCTCTCCCAACTGAGTCCAGCCAGGTGCCCCAAGGGACCACACTTTTTAAATATAAAACTGGCTGTAATCCCGGGGTGGGCTGGCGGGGATGCCTCAAAGCATTTTGATGACTGGAATCCCATTTCGTAGAGTTTTTTTTGTGTGTGTTTTTTGTTTTACAGTTTTATTTACTTATTTATTTATTACATTTAAAAGTTCTATTAATTTATTCTTGAGATAGAGAGAGAAAGAGACAAAGAGTGAGCATGGGAGGGGCAGAGAGAGAATCCCAAGCAGGCTTCACACTGTCAGCCCAGAGCCCAAAGCGGGGCTCAAGCCCATGAACTGTGAGATCATCATCCAAGCCCAAACCAAAAGACAGATGCTCAACCCACTGAGCCACCCCTAGCACCCCTTAAATATTTTATTTTATTTTATTAGGTGTATTTATTTATTTTGAGAGAGAGAGAGAGAGAGCATGCGCCAGCAGGGGTGGGGCAGGGAGAGAGGGATAGATAGAGAATCCCAAGCAAGCTCCACACTGTGAACACAGAGCCCAATGTGGGGTTCAAACCTATAAACAGCGAGATCATGACCTGAAGCTAAGCCAAAAGTCAGATGTCCAACCAACTGACCCATCCAGGCACAGCTAATTATTTTATTTTTAAGTAATCTCTGCACCCAACGTGGGGCTCAAACTCAACAACCCTGAGATCAAGAGTAACATGCTCTGGGTGCCTGGGTTAGGGTTATTCTGTTGAGCGTCTGACTTCTGCTCGGGTCATGATCTTACGGTTTGTGGGTTGGAGCCCCGCTTCAGTCAGCACAGAACCTGGAGCCTGCTTCAGATTCTGTGTCTCCCTCTCTCTCTGCCCCTCCCTGGCTTGTGCTCTGTCTCTCTGTCAAAAATAAATAAACATTAAAAAAAATTATTAAAAAAAAAAAGAGTAACATGCTCTACCGACTGAGCCAGTCAGGTTTCCTTTAGAGATTTACTCTCTAGAGTAAAAAGAAAAATTCCTCAACTGTTCTAATTGGAATAGTTCAATTCCAAAAGGAATCAGGGCAAAGGCCAGCACAGTTCTGATAGGAGCAGTACAGTTCAAAAAAGGAGTCAAACTAGCGGCCAAATGAGTACTCTCAGAAAGGACAAAACCTTCAAACAGATCCCAAATAAAGGCCAGGAGCTCAAAATGCATAGGGAGCAGAGTTAGAAATTCAGGAGAGATTTACCCTCAAACTCTAGGGTCGGCAGAAAGCAGAGAGCTCCGTGGGCTCTGTGAGTCTCACCAACTTTGAGTCGTTGGGTGTGTGTGTGTGTGTGTGTGTGTGTGTGTGTGTGTGTGTTTATGTCCTCTGGATTTCACGTATGACACCAAGTAATGTCCTTAAAAATAAAACAATTTTACCAGGAAAGATGGGTTTATTTGAGAATAGCAGAAAATTGCAATTCTGGACAGGCAAGCTATGGCAAAAACCATAAGCATAAACGAAGAAGAGAAATGTTATTTTATTTTTAATTTTTTTAATGTTCACTTATTTTTGGGAAAGAGAGAGAGAAAGAGCGAGAGAGCGTGAGCAGAGGAGGGGCAGAGAGAGGGAGACACAGAATCCAAAGCAGGCTCCGGGCTCTGAGCTGTCAGCACCCACATGAGATCATGACCTGAGCTGAAGCTGGACATTTAACCACCTGAACCACCCAGGCACCCTGAGAAATGTTATTTTTACGGAGAAGAAGGAAAAAGCTGGGAGGGGTTGTTTTGAACAAAAGTCCACTGAGAAAAGCAAGATTTCAGGGTGATGATAGTTTGTCAGTGGCTGAGTTGCTGAGATGGTGGATTTCTTGGGGAAATCCCATCTTTTCTTGTTGGGGCCTGTAACTGATGATTCTTGTGACTTCTGTCGGGGTCTGTTATCCATGATTCTTCCTGTGATTGACATCACTGGGTAGGGCATGAGTGCTCCCCCTTCTGGCCCCCTGGCTTTATTTTAGTGAGATTTTCCTTTACAAATTTTCACAACCCTGAAGATGACCTAAAAGATGCCAAATTGCATACGGTGCCCAAGGGGTTTGGTAAAGCTGCAGATGTTTGGCAAGATTGTCCTGGAGATTATTTCCTTTGAACAATAAATTAGATTCTTATCCTGATACAAAAGCAAGGAAGGTGAATACACTGAAGATGTCAGGGAGAGACTCTAATACATTTTAGGGTTTTATTGCCTTTTAAAAGTATTTATTTATTTTGAGAGAGAGAGAGAGTAAGAGCAAGAGCATGTGAGCAAGTGGGGGAGGGGCAGGGAGCAAAGGAGAGAGAGAATCCCAAGCAGGCTCTGTGTTGTCAGTGCAGAACCCAATGCGGGGCTTGAACTCATGAATTGAGAGATCATGATCTGAGCTGAGATTGAGAGTCAGATGCTTAACTGGCTGAGTCACCCAGGTACCCCTTTACTGCCTTTTAAAAACATATTTATTTATGAGAGAGAGAAAGGACAGAGAGGGAGCGGCAGGCTCTGCGCTGTCAGCATAGAGCTGGATGTCGGGCTCAAACTTAATAAGAGATCATGACCAGAGCTAAAGTCAGACGCTTAACCAATTGAGCCACCCAGATGCCCCCTTTGTTGTCTTTTTAAATGCATTTTTTATTACAGTAAACAAACATAACAAAATTTGCTATTTTAACTATTTTTAAGCGTACAGTTCTGGTGCATTCAATACATCCACATTGGTGTGTAACCATCAGCACCATCTACCTTCCGAACGCTTTCCATCTTGCAAGACTAAAACTGTATCCATTAAACACTAATTCCCCCTCTCCCCAGCCCTTGATGACCACCATTCTATGTTCTGTCTCCATGATTTTGACTCTAACTACCTCATGTTAGTGGAATCAAATAGTATTTGCCCTTTTGTGAATGAGTGATTTCACTGAGCATCATGTCCTCTAGGTTTATTCATGTTGTAGCATGTGTCAGAATTTCTTTCCCTTTGAAGGCTGAATAATAATTCTACTTTATGTATCTACCATGTCTTGTTGTTTTTTCCTTACCCTTTGACAATTGGATGGCCATCTGAGGATTCTCAGATTCCCCTGAAGCAAACAGTATGAGAAAAAAAAATAGCTACTCCAAGGCTATCAGACCAAGTGGATGAACTGAAGACTACTCTCCATGTGAAATTCTGAATCAAAATCTCACCTTGTCTTTCTGGGTTTGCTCTTCAAACCTTCGGCTTATTCAAGTCAGGCTGCTCTTCATTCTCTGCTGATTTACTGTATTGTAAAGATGGAAAGAATTGCTTTTATGTTAACCTTTTTTTTAGGTTTATTATTTTTTTCTGGTTATGATATTATGGCTGGATACAAATGCCTCATTCAATACCCAATCTTTAGGAAAACCTGATCACTATGCATTTTTCCTTTTTGCTCTGCAAGTTGGTCACTTTCCAGTATTTTCCATTCCCTAGCCCAAACAGGTAAAACACCTTTTCAGAGACAAAAACATGGGGGAAAAATGACTTTTCTGAAAGTCAGTATAGTCAGACCTAAGGAATTCCAGTCTAATTCATGTTATGATGTGGTTTGCAGAAAAGACAAATGTGTTTGGGGTATGTGACCCAACCTTGAGACCCAAAGTTGGTACTAGAGAATGCAAAAGAAGTTATTTTTAGGTTTCCATGCCAGAAGGAAAGTTTAATTGGCAATGGTCAGCCAATCCATGTGGCCTGGCGCAGGCTCTGTGGCACAATGGATAGCGCATTGGACTCCTAGCGTGCACCCAGAGGAATCCATGTGGCCTGCCTCTCCTATACCCTCTTCTTTTTTTTAAGTTTTTAAATTTTTATTTAGTTTTGAGAGAGAGACAGACAGACAGAGCATGAGCAGAGGAGGGGCAGAGAGAGAGAGAGGGAGACACAGAATCTGAAGCAGGCTCCATGCTCTGAGCTGTCAGCACAGAGCCCAACTCGGGGCTTGAACTCATGGACTACAAGATCATGACCTGAGCTGAAGTCGAATGCTTAATAGGTGCCCCATATCCCTCTTCGTTCTTTATCTCTGAAGAAGGAACTCCTTATTTTCCAAATAATCCAAATATGGAGGATTAAGGAAAAAAAGATTTTAAGTAATCTCTACACCTAACATGGGGCTTGACCTCATAGTCCCAGGATCAAGAGAATCACATGCGCTACCCACTGAGCCAGCTAGGTGCTCTCAAATGTGTAGGATTTAAGATGGTCACATTCTTTGACAATCCTTATACCAAGAGGTGGGGTATGTTTCCCTTTCCTGGAGTCTGTGTGCTTTTGCTATTGCCTTGACCAGTAGAATATAGCAAAAATAATGCTGTGCTCAGTAACATAAGGCTGTAAACCAATAAGCATTTGGATTAGAGACTTCATTCAAACCTATTTATCTGGACAGTTTGCAGGATGGGCTCTCATGTTGGGAATCCTGAGGTTGTTCATCTGGGAAATCAAGTTACTTATCAAATAGCAGTATATGTATTAAAACTTGCTTTAAGACCCTTGCTTTGCTCTGTTCACTAATGCCAAAATTTATGTCAAGACATTTGCCCAATCCCAAACAATTTCTGTTTTTTAAAATAATTCAGGGGCACCTGGGTGGTTCAGTTAGTTAAGCATCTGACTTCTGCTCAGGTCATGATCTCAAGGTTCATGAGTTTGAGCCGTGTTGGGCTCTGTGCTGACAGTGTGGAGCCTGCTTGGGATTCTCGCTCCCTCTCTCTCTGCCCCTTCCCTGTTTTCACATGCTTACATGCTCTCTCTCTCTCTCTCTCTCTCTCTCTCTCTCTCTCAAAATAAATAAACTTTAAACAATAAAATAATTCAAGTTTATAATTTATTTAGTTCATAAATACCAAGGAAATGACATTTAACATTTCTTTAAAATTAAAGGGTGTTTTTCATTAAAGCTATATTACTAAAGAGGAAATTCTATCACCTTTTAAACTCAATCATTGATAGCCAATAAACTAAACACAAATGTCCTTCTAAGATTTAATCTTTCTATTTGCTTTGTAACATCTTTCTTTCCTGTTACATGTTATGGACTCCCAATCAATTCTTGTCTTGAAAGACCTTCTTGAACTACTCAAGCCCGGACCCCAGCCTTATACATTTCCTTCCCGTGTCTATCCATTCTGAGATAATATTAAGACTGTCAAGGTTGAAAGGCCGCAGAGACGATACAGAAAACCGAGGTCAGAAATAAATGTAAGGGGTGCCTGGGTGGCTCAGTTGGTTAAGCCTCTGACTTCGGCTCAGGTCAGATCTCACGTTCCTGGGTTCGAGCCCCGCTTCAGGCTCTGTGCTGACAGCTAGCTCAGAGCCTGGAGCCTGCTTTTGGTTCTGTGTCTCCTTCTCTCTCTGCCCCTCCCCTTCTCATGCTGTCTTTCTCTGTATCAAAAATAAATAAAACATTAAAAAAAAAGAAAGAAATGTAAAAGGCCTTTATTGGGAGCAGTCTCAGGCAAGGTTCCCTGGTCCCGACAGAATGGGCCAGAGAAGTTGCGCCTGGGGGGTCACGTGGCGCTGTTTTTATGAGGTTGGCTGGGGGGAGGAGGGGTATGGAGTATTGGTATGTCCATATAGGGTAGTTTTTTGCCTCAATTCCTTGTTTCGGGTGAGGACATGTCCGGTTGTTCATCGCGGGAAGGCTCGGTGAATGGTTTCCTGGGAAGCTTCCAGGTGGGGCCCTATGGAGGCAGGGAGGTGGCCCTTGTTGCCCGGGCATGTGAAGGTCACACCCACCTCTGCAGCCAAACGTCCTGACCTTTTTGGTGTAATGGGCACTAACTCAAGTCTGGCTACTTCCTGCTGAAGAGGGGCGGTGTGGGGGTTCATCGGTGGTCGGGGTTTCGGTCGGGAGGAGTAGGAGTTGATTGACTGCGACCCGTTCCCGGAGAAACTTTAGAATGCCAGGAGCCAGCATTAATAAAAGGCAGAGGATTAGGAGGGGCCCTAGAATTGGCACTAAGCAGGTTAGGAAAGCAGAGCGCCACCAGTCAGGCATGGGGTTTGGCTGCTGCTGGCAACGTGGGAGGTCCTCTTTGAGTGCTGTGACGACGTCGATGTTGATTTCCACTACTCTGGATTCATTGATGTAATAGCAGCATTCTTCCGGGAGGGAGAGGCAAGGTTCCCCCTTTGTCTGTGGTGAGAAGATCAAGAGCACAGCGATTTTGGAGGGCCACTTGGGCAACAAAGGTAATTTGACGTTGGAGGGATGCCAAGGATTTTGCTGAGGCCTCAACTGCCAGCTGGAGTGTTTCAGCAAGGTACCTAGAGGTGCTAGTAGAATGAACGAGAGCCCCACTACCCAGTTCCGTGGCTACTAGGGATGAAGCTAAAGACACCCCTACAACGAGGGGCAGAAAATCTGCTAGTTCGGACTGATTGAGTTGGGGGCTGGGTGCGGTGAGGAGAAGAGGAGAAATTCAGCTTGGCCATATAGAGTGAGCTGGGGTCCAGAGAGGTAGGAATACATAGGAGAGATTGGGTTGGATCGAGAGTTTTGGAAAGGGCGCCATTACACCAAAAGAACCCACAGAGGAAGCCTGTTGGGGAGTAGGGTTGGTGAGAGTGCTGGGTTGGGGTTGAGTAGCAGACAGGAAACTGGATTTAGAGGGTCTTGGAGTAGAGGAATGTTCTGGAGGTTAGTCTGAGGTGGTATAGAGGCAGGTGTTGATGGGGTAGAATTGAAGGGCAGGGGCAGGGGGACCGCTATTAAGAGGGGACGACTTAAAGCCGCACACATGAAGCAGTTGGAGAGGTTAGTTAGATCTGTAATATTGGCTAATTGAGTTCCCCGGCGGATTAATGCAAGCCAGGAAAAAGGATCGACTTGTATAGGAGAGGGAGCGTTGTAGTTGGTTTTGGAGGGCCTGTTCCTGGTGTTGTATGATTTCAGATTGGTCTTGGAGATGTGTAGTTATATGAGGATAGGTTCGTAAATTTTTGAGGGTGGCTGTGGGATAGGAACTACAGCATATTAGTATAGTTTTGCTTCTACCCCCTTAGCCCATCTGTCATCCCAGGGATCAGGAATGTTTAAATAATATGATCGGCAATCATTGATTAGGCGCCATCCATTACAGTAGGTTGCCTCCTATTCGGTTTGGGTGTGGTGAACCTTTCACCAATGATGGGGCATCCCTCATTAGTTTGTACCCATTTGGTGCAACAGGTGGTATGAGTCTGATCATAGATAAAACAGATGGATGGATTTGACCATCCTCGAATTAAGAAGTTGAAGTTGGGAAAAGGTAGAGAGATTTGGGTTTGACAGCCCTGATGTTGGTAGTCAACCTGGGACAATAGTCGGGTATGTGTAGCACCTTGTTGGGACCAGGTTTCTTGTAATTAAAAGCACCATCAGAAGGGGTTAGGAGATTGAGGGGTTGTTAGAGGTAGGGACAGGCGATTGAGAAGGAGGACCATGGCTAATGTGGTGTTTAGTAGGCCCAGAGGTTGGGCTGACCGTTCATTTTGAGGGGGTACCCATTTGAGTCGAGACAGGTGGTACCAACAGTATGACCCAAAAGGTTGGCCGTGGAAGGGGTGGTGAGTATAACGTATGTGGCCCAGTCCACCGAGGGTTGCGTGTGTGTGGTTGGAGTTCTTTAAGGAGAACCTGGTCTCCTGGCGTTAATGGGGCTTCAGAAAGTGGGCCTCTTTTGTCGTTAGGGGTTGGTAAACAGTTATCTGTGTGTTGTCTAAGGAGGCTATGGAGGCTATAGTTTGAGGGGAGGGGTGTTAACGGGGAGATTGTGGCTGAGAAGAAAGGGTCTCTCACAGAGGAATTCAAAGGGGCTGAGACCCGATGGGGTACGGGGCATGGCGCGGAGTCGGGTAAGGGCCAGTGGGAGGCTGAGTTTAGTGAGATGATCTTTGAGTAGGCCGTTGGCCCGCTCAACCTTACCCGAGGACTGCGGTCAGTAAGGGATGCGGTATTTCCAGGAGATTTGGAGACCTCAGAGACTAGTTGGATCACCTTGGAAATGAAAGCTTGTCTGTTGTCAGATTGGATGGTCCATGGGAGGCCGAATTTAGGAATGATGTGTTCCAGAAGTATGGAGGCCACTACATCTGCCGTCTCACAGGAGGTGGGGTATGCCTCTATCCATCCTGTGAAGGCGTCAACAAGGGTAAGGAGGTATCAAAGAGATAGGTGGAAGGGCATGTGGGTAAAGTCAGTCTGCCAGTCTTCCCCAGGTTGGTGGGTGGGGGCACGGGAATGAATTCCCCCTTGGAAATTCACTGCTTAGCAGATGGAACAAGTGGTATGAGCTTGCTGTATAGCCTCCTGGAGACCTGGAAAGTAGAACAAAGGTTCTAGGAACAGATAAAGAGCCTTGGGGCTTATATGGAGGGACCGATGTACATCAGCAATTATGGTGGGTGCCAAATTTTGGGGAAGAGCCAATTCATTTTTTATAAATAACCAATCTTTGTCTGCCTCTGTGCTTCTCATGGTTATTAGGGTGGCTTGTTCGGCTGGCTCATGATTCAGCTGGCTCACGATTCGGTTGATGTGGGGTAGATAGAAACAGTATGAGGGCTGGCGGAGGGCCAGTAGTGAGTCTCAGGCCATCGCATTGGCCTGTGAGTTTCCTTGAGCCACAGGGTCTGTGGGGGACTGGTGGCTCCGACAGCGAACAATGGCCATCTCCTTGGGGAGTTGGAGTGCCTCTAAAAGTTTCATGATGAGGGGGCCATTAATCACTGGGGCTCCCTTCAGGGTGAGGAAGCTTCACTTCTGCCAAAGAGTTGAGTGAGTATGTACAATAAGAAAAGCATATTTGGAGTCAGTATATATGGTGATTCTCTGTCCCTTGGAGAGTTGGAGAGCCCTGGTAAGAGCTATAAGTTCAGCCTTTTGGGAGGTGGTCCCCTTTGGGAGTGAGACCACCTCAATGGTATCGGTTAAGGTTACCACCGCGTAGGCTGCCCGTTGGCAGCCGTCAGGTCCAAGTACAGAACTACTGTCAACAGTAAGGATACGATCTGCATCTGGTAAAGGCTGGTCATGGAGGCCAGAGCATGGTGGAGTTAGGGCAGGAGTGTGTGGGAGAGGGTTGGAAGATGAAAGTGGGTAAGAGTGTGGGGGAAGGCAACAGAGTGATGTGGGGGTTTTTGATAAAGAGAAGGTGGAATAGTTGGACCCAAGAAGGACCGAGGTGGGTCAGGAATTTATGGCCCAGGAGTTCAGAGAGGCAATGGGAGGAAAAGACCGTTAGGGGTAGCCCCAGATTGAGTTTGAGGGCCTCCTTTGTGAGTTTGGTGGCTGCCGCCAGAGAGCGGGGGCAAGGCTGCCACCCTCTGACTGTAGGGTCTAGTTGTTTAGAAAGATAAGTGACAGCGTGGTAGATGGGGCCTAATGGCTGAGCTAGGGGACCTGTCACCACTCCTGTGCGTTCATCCGTAAATAGGTGGAAAGGATGAGAGGGGTTGGGGAGAGTGAGAGTGGGGACCGTGGTTAAGGTGTCACGGAGTTTGGAAAAATGCTGTCTAACTAAGGCAGGGGATGTGAGTTGCCCTGTCGAGGTTTCTCTGGCAGCTTGGTATGGAGGCTTGGTCAAGATGGCAAAATTGGGGATCCAGTGTCAAGAATCCCACCAGTCCCAGAAAGGAAAGGATCTGATCAGTGGTTTGGGGGGTTGGAGATTTTGCAAAAGTTGAATGTGATTGGTTGTGATCCCTTAGAGTTGTGGGTTAAGGAGATTCCCAAGTATGTTACAGTGGGAGTACATAGTTGGGCTTTGGATGGAGAGATGCAGTAGTTCCGTGTGCCCAGAAAGTTTAGGAGAGTAGCAGTTCCCTTTTGAGAGTGTTGGAGAGGAGGGCTACAGAGTAAAAGATCATCTACATATGGAAGGAGGGTGTTTGGTTCTAGGTTGCAGGACATGAGGTCATTGGCGAGGGCCTGTCCGAATAAGTGGGGACTGTCCCTAAAATCCTGAGGAAGGACTGTCCAAGTAAGCTGCCCTGAGGTGCTGGTGTTGGGGTCCTCCCAGGTAAAAGCAAAGAGAAAGTAAGAGTCTGGGTGTAGGGGCACCATGAAGAAGGCGTCTTTGAGATCTAGGACAGTAAAATGTGTGGTAGAAGGGGGAATGTGAGAGAGAGGGGTATAAGGATTGGGGACTACCGGGTGTAGGGGTGTTACTGCCTCACTTATGAGGCAGAGGTCCTGGACCAGCTGATAGGCCCCAGAGGGTTTGCGGACAGGGAGAATGGGAGTGTTGCAAGGGGAGTTAGTTGGGATTAGGAGCCCCTGTTCTAATAGAGGGGTCATGATAGGCTTAAGTCCCCGTCTATGGGCTTCTGATATGGGAAATTGGGCCCAAGAGGGAAAGCCAGCTCCTTGTTTAAGGCAAATGTGGACGGGTTGGTGGTGACCACTGGTTTGGAAGTGTCGCAGTCCGACGGGTTGACAGGGTCGGGGAGGGAAGGGATGTGAGAATTGGGATCTGGAGAGAGTAGAGGCATCAGTAAGAGAGTGGTTTGAGTAGAAAGGGGGCAGATACAAATGAAGGCCCCCAGTTTTTGGAGATCACGTCCCAGGAGGGATATGGGACATGACGGAATAACAAGAAAGGAGTGAGAAAAGAGGAATCCATCCAGTGAGCAAGAGAGTGGGAGGGTTTTGACTGGGCATGAGGATGTGCCATCAATCCCCATTTCTGAGACAGGTGAAGGAAGAGTAGGGCCCGAATGAGATGGCAGGATGGAGAAGGTAGCCCCCGTGGCCACAAGGAAGGAAATGGACTTACCCGTTACCTGGAGCGTTACCCTGGGCTCGACGAGAGTGAGGGGAGTCCCCGAGTCTGGGCTTCGTCAGTCGTCTGCCAACCTGAGGAGTTTGAGTGAGGGGATTGTCTAGTAAGATGGACCCTCTTGGAGGCGCTGACAATGATCCGGCTGAAGGACAATCCGATTTCCAGTGGCCCATCTGTCAACAGGCCGGGCAGGGCCTGGCTGGGGTCCTCGGGTTGAAACATTGGCGGGCCCAGTGGCCCTCGTTAGTGCACTTGAAGCAAGCCCCTGGTGGGGTGGACCTTGTGGGGCCCCCCATTTGTCTGAGGGGTCTGCTGGCCTCAGGGCCTCCACCAAGGCCTGGGTCTGGATTTCTACCTTCTGTTTCCTGCGAGCCTAGCGGCAGGCTTCAGCCACTTCCTCCTGAGCATTGAAGATGCCATTTTCACCAAGTCTTGTATTGGGATTTGAGGGCCCTCCTCTGCCCCTTTTGGTTTTTTATGAATATCGGGAGCCAACTGTGTAATAAAGTGGGTGGCAAGAACAGTGGCCCCGCTGGGGAGGTGGGGTCTAGGTGAGTGTATTGAGTGAGAGCCTCGGCAAGGTGGTTGAGAAAGAGAGCAGGATTTTCCTCGGGTCTCTCAGCTTATCAAAGTTGACCACCTTGTTAGAGGCGGCCAGCATTCCCGCCAGGAGGCATTGAAGCATTTGGTCCGGCCTATGGCAGCCATCTTGTCCTGCCTGATAGTCCCACCCAGGATCTGCTGCAGGGACAGCTAGGACCCCCAAGGGTATAGTGGGATCTGTGAGGTGAACCTGGTCTGCAAGCTTCTGGGCTGCTGCCAGGATGTGGTCTTGCTCTTCAGGGGAGAGTGTGGATATCTGGATGACAAAGAGGTCATACGCCTGGGTAAGGTAGCAGAACTCTTTAATGTAGGCTGCAGGATTAGTGGAAAAAGACCCTAAGAGCTTTTCTATTTGGGACAAGTCTTGGAGGGAGAAAGGAACATGGACCCAGATTACACCCTCTGCTCCTGTGACCTCCCTTGAGTGGGCAGAGGAGGTCAGGGTCTGGAGTTGTTTGGGAGTGAGCTCGGGTGGCCATGGGTGGGGAGTCAGGAGACATAACAGGATTGGAGGAGGAGTGAGAGGGTATAGAGGCGGGGGGCGCAGGCAGTGGCAGGGGAGGTGGCAGAGGGGGGCCAATAGAGGTGGAGGATCAGGATTAGGGTATGGGGGTGGTGTAGGGTGGAGAGGGGTAAGTGACAGAGTCTTGGGAGGGTCAGAGAGAGGTGACGGAGTGGTTTCAGCCCCTTGGGTAGGGGGTTGAGGAGGTCTGGCCAAGAGGACTTGGGTTGTGGAGCACGTGGAGGGGCGAGAGTGCAGATCCCAGGCTTGAATATATGGAACCTCAGGCCATTTAGTCGTCCTTCGACAGAAATTGTCCATATCCGTTAAAGTTGGAAAGTCAAAGTTCCCCTCAGCTGGCCATTGAGACTGGTTATGTAACTTGTACTGGGGCCAGGCCTCAGTGGAAGAAAAAGATGGGGGGTTTGAGATCTTGGGAATATCCGAGTAGGTCGAAATTGGCGAGGAGACATTCCAGAGGGGTTTTTGGATCAAATTTAGAGTAAGTTGTTCCCATGTTCTAACTCCCGGGCAGGAGGAGACAAACAACAGGCGTCCCTGAGTTTGAGACTCTGGCTGCGGAACGGAAGAGCAAGGGAAGATTAGAGCGTCTCCCTAATCAGCCCTGCTCGGGAGCCAAACTGGCGGGGGATACCTCTGGCGCGGCCTCGACAATGGACAGAGGTCCCAGAAGGGGGAAGACCAAGGGCGAAACCCTTCAGACTATCTTGGTGGATGGGGAGCAGACAACAGAACAAAACGAAGACAGACTTAGGAAGGGGAAACACTCGCCGTGCCCCACTGGCTCCTCTCCTCGCAGAGAATTAGGTGCCTCTTGGCTTTGGCAGGTCAGTAGAAACCCCTGACATGGATCAGGACCTGGCCCTGATTCTACCCTGAGTCATATGAGGTCACTACGGAACCGCAGGTGGAGGCCCAATCAGACTCCATAGGTCCTGGTCTGTTGGAGCCACAGAGACAGTCACACACACGCGTTCAACATGCATTTAAAGTATAGGCTTACCCTGGGTAAGCTCTGTTGGAGAGGTTAGGTCCGACTTTGGGAGAGGAGCAGTCCCTGCACAAGGCTGCGGACTCAAAACTCCCCCTGGGTTTTGGCACCAAATGTGAGGCTGCAGAGACATGCAGAAAACCGAGAAATAAATGTAAAAGGCCTTTATTGGGAGCGCTCTCAGGCAAGGTTCCCTGGTCTGGACAGAATGGGCCAGAGAAGTCGCCCCTGGGAGTAGGGTGGCGCGTTTTTATGAGGTTGACTGGGGGTAGGGGGATATGGAGTATTGGTATGTCCATATATGGTAGTTTTTTTGTGTCAGTTCCTTGTTTTGGGTGAGGACATGTCTGGTTGTTCATGGTGGGAAGGCTTGGTGAATGGTCTCCTGGGAAGTTTCTAGGTGGGGCCCTTGTTGCCCGGGCTTCTGAAGGTCACAGCCACCTCCAAACAAAGATAGCATTCTCTATTACTGCAACAAGTCTAACAAAGTTAGTTTTGCTTGGTCCCAAGTTTTTGGTTGTCTTTTCTTTCTTATTAAGTTTACATATTTATTGGGGGGCGGGGGAGAAAGGAAGAGATTGAGGCTTGAATTCATGAACAATGAGATCGTGACCTGAGCCAAAGGACATTTAACCTACTGAGCCACCCAGGCATCCTCTCTGGTTATCTTTTTAAGAACTGTTAATCTACAAGGTTTGTGGAAGCTCAGTTTTAGTTTTATGAGTGGTGTGTGTGTGTGTGTGTGTGTGTGTGTGTGTGTGTGTGTGTAGGGGTACTGGAAAGTTATGTAAAATGTGTTGAATCTACGAGTGGGAGTAAAAAAGTTAGAAAGCCATTCATTTATTGTCATCTTCTACTAGAATGTAAGCTAATGGGCACAGGAATTTTTATCTTCTCTGCCTTGTCTCCAGTGTTATTGTTATTATTATTATTGTTATTTTGAGGTGGGCATAGAGGCAAAGGTAGAGAAACTTTTAAGCAGGCTCCCAGAGCCCATCAGGAAGCCCTATCTCACCACCCTGAGATCATGACCTAAACCAAAATCAAGAGTCAGGTGCTCAGCTGACTGAGCCACCCAGGAGCCCCCATCCCCAGTGTTTTGAGCAGTTTCTGGCACACACATAATTGTTAAGTGTAGGAATGACTAGGGGAGCTTGAGTGGCTCAATTGGTTAAGCACCTGACTCTTTGACTTATGTCATGATCTCACGGTTCGTGGGTTGGAATAAATAAACTTAAAAAAAAGAACAAGAATGAATGAAAGAATGACTGTGTGATTTGAAACACAGGCAAAGGATAAAAGGAAAAGCGAGGGAGAGAAGGAACGGCGAGTGACCGGAAAGAAAAGGGAATTGAGAAACTTACTAAGGAGAAAAGAACAGTCTAGGCAGGGCGTGAGCCTGCGCTTCCTGCCTGCAGGAGGCGCTGTGGGCCTCCTGTGCTACGCAGGGCGCGCTGCGGTGGGCGGGGTTTCTGGGGGCGGAGCTTCAGGCGCGCAAGGCCAGGTGGGAGCTGAGAGGTTGGAGGCCTGACGCCCGGGAGGTCTCCTCAGGGAGAGAGGTCCCCTGAGGGAGAGAGGTTTCCTGAGGGAGAGAGGTCTCCTGAGGGAGAGAGGTCTCCTGAGGGAGAGAGGTTTCCTGAGGGAGAGAGGTCTCCTGAGGGAGAGAGGTCTCCTGAGGGAGCGGTGGAAGTACTCCTCGGGCAGGTCAGGTAAGCGTCCGCCAAGGGCCGCGAGGCCTCACGCCGCTTCCCTGCAGCCCCCGTGCCCCAGCCGTCTCCTGGATGGGGAGCTGCGGGAGGCTGGGGTGGGCCGTTGCCTCAGAACCTGTGTGTGGGCTCGTTGGGGGCGTCAGTTTCCCCAGTTGAGAAGTGGGCTGGTGGGCTGGAAGCATTGCCTTACGACAAACCGGAAGCTCCAGCAACCTCTCCCACCTTCCTGGCCGTCCTTTTGCCTTCCCGCCTCGGAGTGTCCTCATCGTAGCAGGTCGGAGCTCCCGGGATCTGCCCTTCCCTAGCCCCCCTGTACCTCCTGGGGAGAGCTCTTGCCCCTGTGCTGTGGCTCCAGTTCCTCCTTTCCTCCTCTCTTTACCCTCGCAGCGGATTCGGTGATCGCACCAGGCTTCTAGGGGCAGACCTGCGTGTGAATCTGGGTAGGCCACCGACGAGCTGTGTGACTCAGGGCAAGTCACCTTACCTCTCCGTGCGCCCATTTTGTCATCCCCCAAATGAGAGATTAATAGAACCCACCCTAAGTGAGTTAATGTACATAAAGGTTCAGGGCAGATAAATTTTCCCGTTGCAACATTTCCAGAGTGCCTCCGCGTCTTAGCCTCTTACCACGCAGTCGTAATTGTGCTTCAGTGAGAACCTATTTGATTGTTTAATGTTTGATGAATGAATAATTCCCAGGAGGGCAGGACAGTGCTCTGACCTGCTCACCCCGTGCGGAGGAGCCGAAGCGAGGGCCGGCTCGGCTGGGAGTACTGGGGTGATCCAGCGAGTGTGCCCTCAGCCTGAAAGAGGCATTCGAACAAGGGTGGCTGGGTCGGGTCTTACTTGGGAGTTCAGTGTCCGGGAAAAATCAGTCAAGGTCAATATTACTCTTGAAGGAAGGGTGCCTGGCGGCTCAGCGGGAGGAGCATGTGACTCTTGATCTTGGAGATCCCGAGTTTGAGACCCCATTGGATGTGGGGATTACTTAAATATATAAACTTGAGAAAAATATGAACTCTTGAAGGAATTGAATCTTCAAAGCGGCAAACTGAAATGGACAGGTTTGGGGTTCTGTTTTGTTTTTGTGTTGGGCATCTTTGTATTCCAGCTTTGTCCCAGTCCCAGGAGCAGTGAGAACCACAAGGCTACGTCCTGTTTTCTAGTTCTGCCCTTAGTTAAGTGTTGAGAATGCACTGGAATCCCCAGCTCCTGCGTTTCGGTGGTGGAAACCTGGCTTCTAGGGTGAGGTTTTATTTTGCCAGTTCCCATGACCCGCTGACTTCTGGTAGGAGAATTTATGTCCTCCTTACACGTTTGTAAATTGACAACCAAAGTATTTTTTTATTGTACTTCTAAAGAACTGCAGAAGATCCCATTACCGTCCTATCCTGTGATTTTCCTGTGCGTGTTGTAATCTTATTTTGAGTAAAATCTAGGAGTTGGGAGATTTCACTCAGGTTAAGGAAGTTGGATGGCAGAGCGGCTATCTGGTCACACTGAGCCTCACTGCCCAACCAGGAAGGCTGACTTCACTTTTTATTTTATTTTATTATTATTATCTTTAAAGAATTTATTTTTAAGTAAATAAAATCTCTACACACAACGTGGGGCTCGAACCCACAGACTGAGATCATGACCTGAGCTGAAGTTGGACACTTAACCAACTGAGCCACCCAGGTGCCCCTGTTTATTCATTTTTGAGAGAGACAGAGCATGAGCGAGGGAGGGGCAGAGAGAGAGAAGGAGACACAGAATCTGAAGCAGGCTCCAGGTTCTGCTGTTTCTTTTTCTTTTTTTAATGTTTTTTATTTATTTTTGAGAGACAGAGAGACAGTGCGAGCAGGGGAGGGTCAGAGAGAGGGAGCTACAGAATCTGAAGCAGGCTCCAGGCTCTGAGCTAGCTGTCAGCACAGAGCCCGATGCGGGGCTCGAACCCACAAAACGTGAGATCATGACCTGAGCCGAAGCTGGACGCTTAACTCACTGAGCCACCCAGGCGCCCCAGGCTCCAGGTTCTGAGCCAGACGCAGGGCTTGAACTCATGAACTGGGAGATCACGTCCTGAGCCAGAGTCAGCACAGAGCCCGACACGGGGCTCAAACCCATGAACAGTGAGATCGTGGCCTGAGCTGAAGTCAGACGCTTAACCAACTGAGCCACCCAGGCGCCCCTGTTTTCCCTCTTCCTAACCTCTGGCAACCACCATTCTACCTTCCTTTTCTATGTATTTGACGATTCTGGATACCCCATTTAAGTGGAATCATAGTATTTGCTCTTTTGTGACTGGCTTCTTTCATCTGGCTTAATGTCTTCAGGACTCATCCCTGTTGCAGCATGTGCCAGATCTCTTTCCTTTTTAAGGCTGGATAATACTCCATTGTATGGATATACCACATTTTGTTTATTCATTCTTCCATGATGGACCCTTGGGTTGTATGCACTTTGTAGCTCTTGTGTGTGAACTGTGGTGCCACAAACATGGGTGTACAAATATCGCTTGAGACCTTCCTTTCAATTCATTTCAGGATATACCCAGATGTGGAATTACTGAATGATCTGGTAATTCCATTTTTATTTTTTCGAGGAACTAACATTTTGTTTTGCACAGGGGCTGCCCCATTTTACGTGCCCACCAACAGTGCACAAGGCTTCCAATGTCTCCACACCTTCACCAGCATTTATTATTCTCTGGGGGTTTTTTTGATAGTGCCCCTTATGGGTGTGATATCGTTGTGGTTTTGATTTGCACTTTCCTTACAACTGATGATGTTGAGCACATTTTCATGTGCTTTGTGCTGTGCATACATTTTCTCTGAAGAAATGTCTACTCAAATCCTTTGTCTGCTTTAAAATTGGGTTATTTTTCTTTTTATTATTGAATTGTAAGAGTTCCTTGTATGTACTGAATGCAAGTTCTTTATTAGATGTAATAGTTTATTACCAAGTTGGTTTCCATATAACTAAAAATTACGTTTTTAAAGGTAAATTTTAGGGACACCTAGGTGGCTTAGTGTGTTAAGTGTCCAATTCTTGCTTTGGGCTCAGGTCATGATCTCACGAACGTGAGATGGAGCCCTGTGAGATGGCTCCCGTGTGGGGCTCCACGCCCAGCGCGGAGCCTGCTTGTACGATTCTCTCCCTCTGCACCTCCCTTGCTCACACATGCACATGCGGGCTCTTTCTCAAAAAAGGGTGAATTTTATGGTGTGTGAATTATATCACTTAAAATAGTGGAAAAATTCCTTATTTTGGTTCTTCTTTTTCCTCCTCATTTTAATGTGTTATTAGTTCTCCCTTTTTAGTCATAGCCATCTCAGCATCTTTCTGGAGGTAGACAACACGGGGACAGGACCATGGGAAGAAGGAGTTGCTCTGGGGCTGTGGGGAGTGACTGAGTGTATACTTTTAAGTTAGTGGGGGTTAGGGAGAGTGTAGGTCTCTAAGGAATTTGAAAGCAAGCCTTTTGGGACCTTTAGGGCTGCTGTTAAGATAAGGTTACTTTTAGTCTTTACTAAAACAAAAACCTCAAGGAAGTAAGGCAGCCATGGGTTGCTTGGCAGCAAGGTCCCCGCTTTGCGTGTTTCGGTGTCAGTGGGCTGCAAGCTGTAAGGAGATTTAATTTAAGCTACATTTCTCTTGCCTTTGTTTCCCTCATCACTTACCTCTTTTCTTTTTCTCCAACCCATGTGGCTTTCTGCCAGTGCTTCCTGCATCGTCTCTAGAGGTTGTGTTGACTTAGATGTTTTCTTTAGCAGAGACATAGAGTTGGGAGGGCATCTCAGGGTTGTGATGAGCTGGTCTGCACTGTTGTGTTTGCTTCACGGTTGGTATGATGGGATGCAGGGTGCGGGTTAGAGGCAAGCATGGCTGCTTGTAAAAGTTTCACAGGAGTATTGATACTGTGCAGATGGTTGTCTAATTTATTCCTTAAAAAAAGCAATTTATTCTTCTAGGGCTTAAGATGTCTTCCGTGGCCAAGCATCCCAGAAGACAATATGGAACATCTGCTAAAAGGTAAAGTATTCTTTAAATATGTGTGTTGGTCTTTAGGTGTTCCCAGAGTAAAATAGCAAAATTATAGGAAGACATAATACAGATATGAAGATTTAATTTTGGTGATAGTTGTTGATTTTTAATTTTAGTTTATATAATTTGAAAAATGACGCTTTTTTGAATCTTCTAGTAGAACAAGTAATTTTTTTTTTAACTTTATTTTGGAATGTAGACTCCTTGGAAGTACAGTAAATATTTGTTTTTAAATATTCAGACAACACCGAAATGCAAAACAAAAAATGCAAATTTTCTGTAACCCCAGCCTTGAGCATCTGCCACTCGATTTGTGTTCTTTAGGCTTTTTGTTATATTGTTAGAAAAGTCTGTCAACAAGTTGATCTCTCTATTTTTTTGTCTGCAAACTTAATTGTATACTCAACATTTTATCTCTGTAATCACCAAAACAGATACCATCAAATCTTTGTACTTTTTTTTCCCCCTGCACTGTTGTTTTTATACATTGCTTACAGGTTTGTGGTCTTGTTACTTCCAGAGAGCTGGGGCTGGGCCCACAGTGGCCTACTTCTCAAACTTAGGGATGCCTCAGAATCAGCTGAAGAGCTTGCTAAAATGCAGCTTCCCAGGCCCTATCCCTGCTGGTTTTTCAAGTCTAGGGCCCACGCAGATGCACGTTTAATCTCACAGCTCAGGTGTCTCCTGCTGTTGGTGTTGGAACCACTTTAAGAATCTTGTAATAGCAAATTGTCGGTACCTGTTACCCGAGAAACTGCTCAGCCTGTGAAGTCTAGCCACACCCAGCATTCCTGGCTAGTTGTGTTTGGTTGGAGTCAAGGTGTGAGTAGGTGAAGCCAGTGTCGGTGCTGCTGTAGATTTGGGTGCGCACACTGGTCTCTTGGGCTGGTCCCCATGACAGCCCTAGTGTCCAGCTTACTGGCTGTCTGACAGAGAGGAGGCCCCCCCTTGGATATCTGCTAGGTGGTGCTGAGTGAGTGGACAGAAGTATATTTGCTTTCCACCAGCAGAGCACATTTGAAGTGGTAAAGAAGCAACAGTCACAGACTATATGTACCAAAGGAAAGTAGGGGGAAAATGTAAAAGGCAGAAACACTGAAAATCATAGCTGTTTTGGACCATGTACTAGTTTTCCTTTCTGCCATATCAAATTATCATACATTTTGCAGTGTAAAGGGACACTTTTGTCACCTTATGGTTCTGTAGGTCAGACGTGCAACATGGGTCTCACCAAGCTAAAGTCAGCAGGCTGTGTTCCTCTCTGGAGAAGTTGTAGGGGAGAACACATTTCCTTGCTTGTTAAGAATGTTGGTAGAATTCAGTTCTTTGCAGTTGTAGGATGGAAGTCTCCCATCTCCTTGCTGGCTGTCAACTGAGAGTCATTCACAGCTTCTAGAGGCCACTGGCATTCTTGGGCTTGAGACTCCCCTCCCTCTGTCTTCAGAGCCAGTTCCTGTCAAGCTTCAGATCTCTCCTCCAACTCCTCTCTGACTGCACCCAGGAAGATTCTCTGCTTTTAAGGATTGTTGTGATTAGATTGCACCTATCCAGATATGGTATCCCCATCTTGGAGTCTGCATCCCCAGATGCGGTATCCCCATCCTGAAGTCTATGTCCGTAATCATGTCTTTGAAGTCCCTTTTGGCACATAAGCTAACATTCACAAGCGCTAGTAATTTTCATGAGAATGTATCTGTAGGCCATTCTGCCTGCCACAGGCCTTTAGGACCAGTGGTCTCAGTAGTCCCTGAGAGCATTACTCCATCATGGGATAATGTAGTTACTCTATTTCTTCTTTTCCTTTCCTTTCCTTTCCCTTCCCTTCCCTCCTTCCTCTTTCCCTCCCCTCCCCCTCCCCCTTCCTTTCTTATTTATTTATTAAATGCTTATTTATTTATTTTGAGAGAAAGAGTGTTGGGAAGGGGCAGAGAGGGAGCAGGGAAGAGGGAATCTCAAGCAGTCTCTGCTCTGTCAGTGCAGAGCCTGATGCAGGTCTCAAACTCAACAAACCATGAGATCATGACCTGAGTCCAAATCAAGAGTCAGATGCTTAAGTGACTGAGCCACCCAGGTGCTCCTTTATTTTTTTATTAAAAATTTTTTTAAATGTTTTGTTTTATTTTTGAGAGAGACACAGCGTGAGCAAGGGAGGGTCAGAGAGAGAGGGAGACACAGAATCCGAAGACAGGCTCCAGGCTCTGAGCTGTCAGCACAGAGCCCGATGCAGGGCTTGAACCCACGAACCGTGAGATCATGACCTGAGCTGAAGTTGGATGCTTAACCGACTGAGCCACGCAGGTGCCCCTTGAAATTATTTTGAAGCAAATCTCAGAGAACATATTTATATAGATATATACTTCAATATGTATTTCTTGAAGATAAGAGCTCTTTATTTCAGTCACCATTACATATAATATATAAAATTATTATATATGTAAGTTATTGATATAATTATTGATATCACAGATATCTAGACACTATATTTACTTTTAAAAAATTTTTAATGTTTTATTTATTTTTGAGAGAGAGAGAGAGCATGCACATGTGAATTGCGGAGGGGCAGAGAGAGAGAAAAACACAAAATCCAAAGCAGGCTCCAGGCTCTGAGCTGTCATCCCAGAGCCCAACATGGGGCTCAAACTCATGAACCACAAATCATGAGATCATGACTTGAGCTGAAGTCAGATCTTTAACCAACTGAGCTGCCTAGGTGCCCCTTTATAGTCCCTTTTATAAGGAAAATGAACAGCATTAAATGTATATATTATTGTAAGAAGGATCCCTAATTTCAGATATGAAAAAGAAAAAGCGTAGGTTTTATATTTGAGAAAAATACAGTAGGGATGTTCATAATTGACCTTGAATAGCCAAGAAACAGACAAATGATGAAAGATTATTTCAGTTATTAAAGAAGGATGGGTACATTTTAGAGATAGGATAGGATAGTACATTTTAGAAAGGCCCATTAGAAAAGGCTTAAAGTGGGGGTGCCTGAGTGGCTCAGTTGGTTAAGTGTCCAACTTTGGCTCAGGTCATAATCTCACGATTTGTGACTTTGAGCCCCCCATTGGGCTCCATGCTGATGGTGCCGAGGCTGCTTGGAATTTTCTCTCTCTCTCTCTCTCTCTCTCTCTCTGCCTCTCTGCCTCTCTGCCATTACCCCATGTGTGTGCATGCTCTCTCTCTCTTTCTGTCTCTCTCAAAATAAACTTAAAAAGAAAAAAGCTTAAAGTTAAATCTTTAATACTATGTGTGTGTGACTATCTTACATATTACATGTAATATCTTACATATCTAACATGTAATATGTTTTTGTTTTATGATAATATACCAATATATTGGGGTTTACATGAAATATATAGAAGGGTAAAAGCACTAAAAGTAATTTTTCCATGTTTATGCAGCATTTTTTAAGGAAGAGAGACACATGACCTGGCAGACATGCATGTTCTGAATTACTGGGGAGGTACATTCCAGAAGTGACTGTAGGGTGTAGTGAAGACAGCATTTGACTGAGGGTCAGGATATTGGATTTAAGGGCTGCCTACTGGTTTACCTTGTTACCTTGAGTTTCATTGACTTGTGTCTTAAAAAAATTTTTTTTTTACATTTCTTTATTTTTGAGAGACAGAGAGAGACAGAGCATGAACAGGGGAGGGACAGAGAGAGAAAGAGACCAGAATCTGATGCAGGCTCCAGGCTCTGAGCTAGTGGTCAGCACAGAGCCTGACGCGGGGCTCAAACCCACGAGCCGTGTGAGATCATGACCTGAGCCGAAGTCAGACACTCAACCTCCTGAGCCCCCCAGGTGCCCCTGACTTGTGTTGAATGGATGGATAAACCACCCTCTTCACTCCCTTAGCATTAGTGTACTTCCCTCTGAAATGCAGAGCTGTCTGCCCCACCCACCGTAGCCAGTAAAGATGGAATAGTGGATATCCAGATTGTATGTTCTGTGAAGGTGGTGTATTGGCAGGGGAAGCCAGATGTTCTAGGTTCTAGCTCGGATGTCTAACTCCTTAGTACATGTTAACCAAACAGTCTTCGGATTTCCATTTTAGTTCTTTGTTATCAGGAGTGAGGGAGGTCTAGATATTCTTTCCACTGAAAGATATGTTGAAAATTAATGAACTGGTCCTTGGGCTCTGCGGATTGGGTTGTTGTGAACTGGTTTCCTGGACCTGATCACACCTGTGTGATTTGGGAAATTACCAGGCTTCTGTACTTGCAGAGCTGAATACCTGTGTAGACCTTTACCAAAGTCAAGATTACCTCACGGGGCCTGTTTAGCTAACGTGGGCTTTACTGCCAACCATCTGAAAAGTACTGCAATTAGATTTTTCTTGGGGAAATCCTGGATATCAGGAGTTAGAAAATCAGAAATTGCTCATGAAGATAAATTCCCTATTTTGTATTCCCCAAATATTTTTTAGTGTCTTGGGATGAGCTTTTCTTCATTAGTATAATCTCTCTTTTTTAAAATGTTCATTTATTTATTTTGAGAGAGCACGTGAGCATGGATGAGTGGGGGAGGGGCAGAGAGAATCCCAAGCACGCTCCGAGCTGCAGCATAAACCCTGACACAGGGCTTGGTCTCATGAACAGTGAGATCATGACCTGAGTCGAAATCAAGAGCTGGATGCTTAACCGACTGAGCCACCCAGGCGCCCCCCGTAATTAGTATAATCTGAATATGGTAGAGTATGTGCGCGCACACACACACGTGTATGTGTATATATAACATTTCTAGTCACATTGATTCACGAAAGTTGTTTCCACAAATCAGGTATGACCGTGCAAATGCTTTGAAGAGTGTGGCACTCACTCCAGTGCTTCCGGTACTGGAACCAGGATCCAGTACTTCCTCCTGTATGATCTTAGGTTCCTTTCGCAAATGCCACGGGACCCTGAAAGCATTAGAATATATTCATTTTCTAGGACCTGCATAACGAAGAACCACAAACTAAGTGGCTCAAAATGACAGACATTTATTCTCAGTTCTGGAGGCCAGAAGTCTGAAATCAAGGTGTCAGCGGGGTTGGTTCCTGCAAGAGGCTCTGAGGAGATCCTGTTCCATGCCTCTCTTCTAGCTTCTGGCACGCAGGCAGTGCTGGCCATTTCTTGGCTTGGAGCTGCATCGCTGCAATCTCTGCCTCTGTAGTCACATGGTGTTCTCTCCCTGGGTCTTTGTGTCAGAATTTCCTTCTGTATCCGAATTTCCCAATGACACTAGGTTTTGGATTAGGATCTACCCTAATCCAGCATGACCTTATCTTGATTACATCTACTAAAACCCTCTTTTCAAATAAGGTCAGTCATGGGTTCCAGGGGTTAGGACTTAAACATCTCTCTTTTGGAGACCCAGTTCAACCCACAACAGAGAGTAAACTGAATGTTTAGAGTGGCACTTGGAAATTGTTTTACCTTGGAGGAAGTAAGATTGTTACTGAAGACTCAGATCACATATCCTGTTGTCATATTGTGTTTGAGTTTGGTGGAGCAGGGATGGTGTAATAGATAGGTCTTGAAGTTTAAGGTCATGCTCTTTTTAGCACAAAAGAGAAATCTAAAAGCACTGAGTACTTTCTGTATTGTTCATTTCTTTTTTTAAAAAACTTTTAAATGTTTATGTATTTTTGAGAGAGAGGGAGACAGAGTGTGAACAGAGGAAGGGCAGAGAGAGAAGGAGACACAGATTCAGAAGCAGGCTCCAAGTTCTTAGCTGTTCACCCAGAGCCCAATGTGGGGCTCGAACCCATGAACCTCAAGATGATGACCTGAGCTGAAGGCTGATGCTCAACCGACTGAGCCACCCAGGCACACCCCTATTGTTCGTTCCTGATAGTTTTGAATCACTTCATTTTTTTTCCCCTTAAAAAATTAAAAAAACTTTTGTACCTGGCTGGCTCAGTCAGTGGAGCCTATGTCTCCTGATCTCAGGGTTGTGAGTTTGAGCCCCACGCTGGGTATAGAGATTGGTTAAAAATAAAATCTTTGAAAGAAATTTAAGAACCTGTTTATAGCAGTTTTTACCATTTGTGTTTGTTCTTGGGGAATGCCCTTAATTCCCACTGAGAATGCCTCTTAAAGATGGTATATGGGGGCACCTGAGTGGCTCAGTTGGTTGAGCCTCTGACTTCGGCTCAGGTCAGATCTCACATTCGTGGGTTCGAGCCCCGCGTCAGGCTCTGTGCAGACAGCTAGTTCGGAGCCTGAAGCCTGCTTCCGGTTCTGTGTCTCCTCTCTCTGCCTCTCCCCCTCTCATGCTCTGTCTCTCTCTCTGTACCAAAAATAAATTAAAAAAAACTTTAAAAAATAAATAAAGAGTAAACCATTATTATAAGAAAAAAAAAAGATGGTATATGGTATAATTGAGTTCAAGATCTGCGTTGGCTTTGTAACTTTGTTTTCTTGTGTACTTAAAAAAAAATTTTTTTTTACATTTATTTTTACATTTATTTATTATTGAGAGACAGTGAGAACAGCATGAATGGCGGGGGGGGGGGCAGAGAAAGAAGGAGACACAGAATTCGAAGCAGGCTCCAGGCTCTGGGCTGTCAGCACAGAGCCCGACGTGGGGCCCGAACCAACGAACCGTGAGATCATGACCTGAGCTGAAGTCAGACGCTCAGCTGACTGAGCCATCCAGGCGCCCCAGTTGTGTGCTTTTTTGAGGGCTATAAGCACAGAGCCCAAAACAGGGCTCAGTTTCACAAACTATGAGACCATGACCCGAGCCAAAACCGAGAGTCAGATGCCTAGGTGACTAAACAACCCACGGGCTCCATGAGGGCTAGAAGTTTAAATCATATGCAAACCTGTCCTCAGCCCTGTGGGGTTAGTAATGATGGACTCTCTTACTTGAGGAATTGAAACCTTCTAGTGTTCTGGACATGTTTAGAGCATGCTGTGTATGTACTGGGCTCTGGGTGAATTGAGAAAGGACACATTTTGAATGAGGTTCATGCTTATCAGATTTTAGATGCTCAACAATTACTTATCCATAAATGAAATTGGATTCTTTTTAGTTGTCCCTGAGCACATGTTGAAGGCTGCCAATTAGGTATAATGATGAGGGAATCCCTGATATCTTTAACTGAAAAGATCCTGAAGAGGAAGGATTGAGAAAAAAATAGAACCATCCAGGGGCGCTTGGGTGGGTGGGTCTGTTGAGTGTCTGACTCTTGATTTCAGGTCAGGTCATGATCCCAGGGTCAGAAGATGGAGCCCGCTTAAGATTCTCCTTCTCTCTCTCTCCTTGTTCCCCTCCCACTCCCCTGCTTGCTTCTGTCTCTAAAAAAAAAAAAAAAAAGGAGTCTGTCCATTTACACAACAACCACTCATTGGGTTTTCTAGCACTTGTCGCTGGTTTCAGCTGATCAGTTAAGGCCTAAAAAGTATCTGATTTGACATAAAAGATCTCACTCCTGTTTGTCACCTGCTAGATGACTTCTGATTACTGGTGTCAGCATTTTTTCCTTTTATTTTTTCAGTTATGTTTATAAAAGGGATGTTTATAAAAATGCAATAAAATATTCAACTTGTCGACCCAAGTAAACATGTTATACAGAAAAAACTGTTGAGGTTGCCAAGAATGAGTATGAGCTCCCAGGTTCCTTGTGGGCAACTCAAAGTGTCAGACATCAGTGCTTGATAGGCCCTGGCTTCTGGGTGTGGTGGTCCCAAAAGATTGAGGAGGTCCTAGTTCTGGTTTCTGTAACGAGAAAGCAACCCTCCAAGACTTCATTGTCTTCATGTGCTAACTGAGAAGGGCTGGGCTCTGTGAAATCTGGAGGTCTGTGGGGTTTTGTGTTAAAAAAAAAAATCATTCATTTTAACAAATTCATTCTGCGGGTCAAGCGCTGTTCCGCCTGCTGGGGGAAATGTTAAACAGACAGATAAAAATCTCTGTCTTCTAGAAGCTTACCTTCCTGCTTGGGATGAGTTGATACACAAATAAGTAAAAATATGTAGTATGTGGCCAGTGTCCTCAACACTGTCAGGGTCCTCAAACAAGGGAAGTCTGAGAAACTGGCTCAGCCAAGAGGAGCCTCGGGACACCTGAAGACAGAATGGAGTGTGGGATCCTGGATGGGGTCCTGGACCAGGAAGGAGACAGTGGTGAAACCTGAGGAAATCAGAATAAAGCATGGGCTTCTTTCAGTAATGGGGTATCCGTGTTGGCTCACTGGTTTTAACAAATGTAGCCCAAGTGCAAGATGTTAGTAATAGTGGAAACTCAGTGTAAGTTTCATGTGAGCTATCTTATATAGTACCGTCTTTATTTTTCTGAAAGTCTAGAACTCTTCTAACAAAGAAAGTTTATTTTTCAAACGTGTGTGTGTGTTGATGAGTGACATGGAGGAAAGTAAAGCTGGGTCAGAGGGGCAGGGAGCACAGGTTGTGGGGAAAATGAGGGGGTTGAGGGGGTGCCCATCAGAGGTGGTGACATTCGGGCAGAGCCCTGGATGGAAGTGAGGGAGCGGCCATGTGGGTATTTGGGGTGAGGGGATGAGTATGACAGAAGGACCTGCAGGGGTGAGGGCCTCCTGGTGCGAGCCAAGTAGAAGACATACCGGTTGCTATGGGGGGGCCTCCCAGGAGTGGAAGGGGAAGCAGAGAATTAGGTCAGACAGCGAAGGGGGGAGTGTGGAAAGGTGGGGGCTGGGCATTAGGAATCTTTTAAGTCCGAGTCAGGCCTTTGGCAACGACTCTGGACCAGATGCGGGCAAAGCCATGGGCCTGGCCTTCTTCCCTGTGGCACGGATCCCACATCACACGGCCTTCTTTCACAGGCTTCTGAAAGTTACCACTTGAGGGCCTCGTTAGGCTTTAGAGCAAGGGCTGGAAGCTACAGCCGTGGGCCAAATCCTATCCCACCGGGTTCTCTGCAAAGCTGTACAAAGGTGCCTCCTCCCTCCCTCCCTTTCTCGAAGTTGCTTCATACATTCATAGACAATTTGTAATTGTTTTGTCACATTCTGTGTTCCATCCTGGGATCCTCTCGACTTCCTAACTGATTTGTTAAAATCTGTATACGTTAAGGTTCACTCTTTATGCTGTCAAGTTCAGTGGGTTTTGACAAATGCATAGTGTCACGTATCCACCATCACTGTATCATGCAGAATAATTTCACCGCCTGGGAAAAAAAGCCCCTGTGCTTCACCGATTCAACTCCATGCTGTCAAACCTCTGGCAACCGCTGATCTTTCCACCCATCTCTATGGCTTTTCCTTTTCCAGCATGTCACATAATTGGAACCATATAGTATGTAGCCTGTTTAGACTGGCTTCTTTCACTTAGCAGTATGCGTTTAAGATTTATCCAAGTCTTTTTGTGACGAAGTAGCTCTTTTCTTTTGATCACTTAATAATACTCATTGTCTGGATGTGCCACAGTTTGCTTGTCTATTTCACCCATTGAAGGGCAACTTGGTTGCTTCCAGTTCTTGGCCATTGTGAATAAAGCTGCTATGAACATTCATGTGGAGGTTTTTGTGTGGACATCCGTTTTCAAATCAGTTGGGTGTGATTGCTGAATCGCATGGCAACACCATGTTTAGCAGTGTATTCACCCTGTTTTTGAGAATATCATAAAAGAAGCCTGTGACTTTTTTTGGTTTGTGTCCTTTGACAGCGCCGTGGTCCTACTCTTTTCCTATTTCTGGAGGCTTGATTGAAATTTCTCCAGAGGAGTGTTAAAATTCAAATTGTTTTCAGTGAAATTTGAAATTATGATGGAACTTCTAAGAGTAGATTCTTAAAAATCTTTTTAATTTTAAAATTTATCCCCAGTGGGTCCTACCCTGAGAACTTAATAGATCAGCTGTCTAATAAGTTGAAGTAATTGAGATACAATAGTAACAAGTTAAAAATAATCGTACTAGCATTCCTGGAGGCTTTGGGAGTGACATGTACATTTAATTTGAAACAGTGAGGAAGTGTTTCCAGAGATTCTCTTTCCATAGATGTGTAAGGTTCTCTGGGTATAAAGACATCAGAATCTGCATGATTTCTGACCAGCGCCAAAACCTAAACACGTTGAAAGCACACTGATGTTGAGGTCGCCAGGCTGGCTCAATTGGAAGAGTGTGCAACTCTTGTCCTTGGGGTTATGAGTTCGAGCCCTCCCATTGGGCATAGAGATTACTTTTTTTTTTTTTTTTTACTTATTTTTGAGAGAGAGAGACACAGTATGAGCAGGGGAGGGTCAGAGAGAGATGGAGACATAGAATCCGAAGACAGGCTCCAGGCTCTGAGCTAGCTGTCAGCATAGAGCCTGATGTGGGGCTCGAACCCACAAACTGCAAGATCATGACCTGAGCCAAAGCTGGACGCTGAACCGACTGAGCCGCCCAGGTGCCCTGTGAGATGGCTCAGTCAGTTAGATGTTCCACCCGGCTCAGGTCATGATCTCACAGTTGGTGGTTCAAGCCCTGCATCTGACTGGCTGCTGTCAGCACAGAGCCCACCTCTCATCCTCTGACCGCCCCCCTCCCATGCCCCACTCCGTCCCTCCCCTGCTTTCTCTCTCACTCAAACAAAACTACATGAACATTTAAATTTTTTTTTCCAGTGTTGTTTTTTTTTTAATTTTTGAGAGACAGAAAGAGACAGTGCAAGCAGGGAAGGGTCAGAGAGAGAGGGAGACAGAATCTGAAGCAGGCTCCAGGCTCTGAGCTGTCAGCACAGAGCCCGACGCAGGGCTCAAACTCACAAACTGTGAGATCATTACCTGTGCCGAAGCTGGACGCTTAACCGACCGAGCCACCCAGGCGCCCCTAAATGTACATTTAAATAAGTAAGTAAACTTAAAAGAAAAAAAAAAAACAGAGAAAAGAGTGATGCTAAAGAAGGAAAAAAATGAAGCTGAAGAGAGGCTTGGATTTTTTTCAGCTTTATCAGTGTATGATTATTGATGTGTAATGGTGATGTACAGTAATACGCAGCACGTATTTAAAATGTACAACTTGAGTTTTGACATGTGGATGTTAGACCAGCACTACAATCAAGATAATGAACATAGCTCTCATCCTCCAGGTTTCCTTGTTTGTAGCTGTAGGTCCCCCTTCTCTCAGCAACAGCCGATCTGTCACTTTTATCACAACAAAGTAGTTTGCATTTTCTAGGATTTTATATAACTTATATATATTATATAATTTGGCAGATTATTTAAATGGAATCATATAGTATATATTTTTGTGGAGGAGAAGTTTCTGGTTTCTTTCCCTTTTTTGTTGTTTTAGAATAATTATTTTGAGATATATCTGTATCTCTGGGTAGATCAGTACGTCGTTTCTTTGTTGATGACTAGTATTTGACTTTATGGTGCTATGGACTGAATCATGTTCCCTGTAATCAAATGTTGAAGCCCTAACTCCCAAGTCAACTGTATTTGGAGATAGGGCTTTTAGGAGCTAAGGTTAAATGAGGTCAGAAGTGTGGGGTCCTAATCTGATAGGTTTGGTGGCCTTTTAAGAAGAGGAATAGTGAGGGGTGCCTGGGTGGCTCAGTTGGTTAAGTGTCTGACTTTGGTTCAGGTCATGATCTTGCGCACCCTTGGTCAGTTTGAACCCTGCATCCGCCCTGCTGACAGCTCAGAGCCTGGAGTCTGCTTCCGATTGTGTGTCTCCCACTCTCCGCTACTCCCCGGCTCACACTCTGTCTCTCTCTCTCTCTCTCTCTCCCAAAAATAAACAAAAATAAATAAACAAAAAAGAGGAATAGTGATCTCTCCATGTGTATGCACTGAGGCAGGGCTATGTGAGGACATAGCAAAGAGGTGGCTCTTGTAAGCCAGGAAGAGAACTCTCACTGGGCCTGGACCGTGCCGACATCCTGATCCTGAACTTCAGGCCTCCAGGACTCTGACGAGATAAATTTCTGTGGTTTTAGCCATCCAGCTGATGGCGTTTTGTTGCCGTGGCCTGAGCAGGCTAAGACCTATGGATACAGTTTTTTCCCCGTCCTCCTGCTGTCAGACGTTTCCCGGTTCAGGCTATTGCAAATAAAGCTGCTGTGAACATTCATGCATGAGTTTTTGCGTAGACACATGCTTTCATTTTTATTGGGTGACTATCTAGGAATGGACTGGCTGGATCATGTGTTCCATTTTTTAAGAAACTGGCAGATGAGATTCTGAAGTGACTGTACTGTTTTGCCTTCGGACTAGTGGCGTATGAGAATTCTAGTTTTTCCAGGTCAGTCTTGAGGCTTGACTTTTGAACTGCTCTTACCCAGGCTTACTCATCCTGAGGGTGGCCTGCGGGGACATGGCCGGGAGAGGTGTGAGCAGGGAGCCGTGTCACTGTGGAGCCCTCTGCCATACTCACTATATTCTCAAATTAGAATTGTTTATGCCTACATGAATTGACTTTCCATAAAAATATAGAATGACTTAGTATCTTTATCCCTTATATTTGTTCTTCTTTCATTGCTGTTCTTTGTTTGTTTTTGTTTTGTTTTGTTTCTTTACTTGCAGACCTCCTGGGTTAAGTCCAGAGTTCCTGGGGTATGAGGTATTAGAGGGAGCCTGAGTTTTACTGTCAGACACACCTGGCTTTGAATTTGGGCTTTGTCGCTTAGCCGTGTGGCAAGTCATGTAGCCTGACTCTCAGTTTTCTCATGTGTTTCCAAAAAATGTGGGGAGGTTGATATTGCCCTGCTCAGCTTGCGTGGTTGTTACAAGGCTTACTTATAATGCATTGAAAACATCTTCACTGAGCATCTTGGAGACTGTATTCATTTCCCCAGGTATATGTGTAATTATAAGTTCCATTTTCTATTTGACCTTCCACCCACTGAGTAGGAGAGGAATTGAAGTTTTAATGGGTGCCACCAGTTATCAGGAGGCTCAGGGGAGATGGCAAAATCCAGTGGCATTGCCAGGGCTTGGTGTAACCTTGCAATGCTTAGTGACATCCAAGCCTTCCTTTGGCCATTTACAGTGTATTGTGGATATATTTCACACGCCTATGTATGTGCTTCTACAAACACAATTCCTGCCTGAGTGATTCCTGTAAGCAGCCCATTTGGGAACCCCCAGCTTCCACACTACTTAGGGGATGTTTTTAAGGAGGAGAAAAGGAACGTACCGTGGCTCTGGGATGGATGTTTCTCAGGCCTCTGGGATCCCAGCCAGCATGCACGTCTGCCTGTCTCAGAGCTTGGGCTCCAGTGTGTGAGCGCAGGCCTTTTGGCCTGCAGAATCCTTTGTCCAGCTGGCGGAGGTGCGTTGCGTGCTTGGGGCCTTTCCTCCCATGGAGAAGTGGGAAGTTATTCTTTGATGGCTGGGCCAGACTGGTCATCTGATGTTACTGGAGTTTGAAAGGTTGTCCTGGTAGTCAAGTGGTTGGCATTAGTGTGGCCGGGGTAGGCTGGGGTGGGAACTGCAGGGGGAGGGGAAGGTCCCAGCGAGGCGGGAAGTGTGGGTGTCGGTAGGCACTGGATTTGTTTTGCCAGGTGAGGGTGTCTGGGGGCCTTCTCTCCCCTGCCCGACCACTGGGTTCCAAGTGTCCTGCAGCGTTTCTCCTTAGAGCCGGCTGGCTTTCTTGGCATCATTCAGTCTAGTTGCTAGGAAGCCGAATAAGGCAAATGCAACTTCCTTTTGACTTACTCACATTGAACCATCTGCTTATTCCTTCTCATGGCCTTCAAACTTGGCTAGGATCATTGAGAAGAGGGTCGAATGGAGCATCTGTGCTCCTGATCCTTTTTGGAAAAGGAAAGCTTTCTAATAACTCTTTAACCCTCTCAGTCCAAATTCATAATAGTTAAATCTTGTTTAGCCCCTTATTTCTTTTAGCTAAAAATTTGAAACAGGCATTTTCTTCTTAGGTTTCGCCCCTTACTTTTGTCTTAGATTCAGTTCTGTGTTATTCGTTAACCACACAACTTTAAAATACAGAGGGCGGTGTCGACGTGTGTCAGCTGCATTTGGTATATGAACATAACAGTGGTCTTAATAGAGGACCTTTAGTACTTAGAATTGATGCTCACGAATCAGTCAAGAGTGTTCTTTCATGAGCACCATTATGGGGTTAGTGCCAGATACATTAAAGGTGACAGATAATTCGTGAAAATTTATGGTGATGTTGGTGGAACATCTAACAAAGAGAAGCTTTAAAAAAACCCAAAACACAGAGACTTTTTTAAATTACCAAACACTACCAGCATTTCATTCTTGCTGTTTGTTGTGGTTAGGTTTAATTTCGTTCACGGGGGCAAAGCAGCTTCATTATGTTGAAGCCCCTTTCCACTGGTGGATTTATAATGGTCTTCTTTTCTTGTGACAGAGCTGTGCCTTCCGTGGTCAGCAGCTCTGGAAAAGCAGTTGGGCAAGCAAACTAGACAAAAATAGAAATAAGCATTACAAACTAGAATAGAGGCTCCGGAATAAAAAGAAGTCTTGAGAAAAGCATTGTTCGTGTTTTTAAAATCCAGTTTAACTGAAGATGTAATCACCTCTGAGTGTACCAGGACTGTGGAAACTAATGTGTGGGCTCTGGGAAATAATTTCTTCTTAAGTGTAATTTTGTCTTTGTTGGTTTTTTAGCAGCAAGCCATGTAAACCTTTGCTGCCGACTTCTTATTCTCCCCAAGAGGACTGCTTAGAGGAGGGTGAAGACATGCTAAGGTAAAGTTTTATTGTTGTGGCTCAATTTGCTAAAAGCTCTAGTAGTAATTTAGATGTGTTCTTACTGTGCAGACTTATGTGTTTGTTAAAATTGATGCTATTAATATTTGCTTTTTGGGAAGTCCCTCAGGTCAGCTTGATCATGTTAAGTCGTTCTGCCTTAACTTCTCCCTCTCCATAGTCGTGTGGACTCTAGTAACTAAAACAGAGCTGCAGGCTGATGGGACTCAGCCACCCAGGCCACTCAGGGGAGCCCGACTTGCCTGACCCGCTTGGCCCTCCACTCCCTTCCTCCACACCACCCCACTTTTATTATGCTACCATCGAGCCATGCCCCGAAATTGCAAATTTACTTTATTCTGAGATGATTCAGTATTCTAGTATAATATAAATAAAGTCACTTAAAAATGGGTTATTTCCCCCCCAAGGAATAGATAAACAGATGTAAAAGTGTCCAATAATAAAAAGTGAAAATCCCTTTCAGAACCCTCCTCATTCCCCCACACCCCTTATTTTTAACCTGAAATGGCTCACACTGGTATATTGTTCTGGGATTCGTTTCTTTCACATAACAGTATGTGATGGAGGGTTATTCATTCTCGATGTTTTTGACCACTGTGTAGTATTCCAACGTTTGTAAACCAGCTTTGAAGGCAGTCTTACTTAGTTTACTCTGTCTTGGATAGTCAGCGTGGATTCTCCAAGGAACTAAGTAGGTAAACCAACGTGACACTTCAGGATTCTTGCTTTGGATCTACCTCTGTAGTTTTGGTAAAAGCAGTTTTTCCTTGAAACGTATTTGAATTGATTTTTATATGTATGAACCTTGACAGGGCCTCTCTCTTGCCTGCATTAAAGATGAGATTTGTGTCAGATTAGATTAATAATTCAAAATTGAAAAATGCCTTCCTCGACTGTGGAAGCATTTGGAAGTCTAGAATTCAGGAATGACTGTTAATGGGGGTTAGCCTCTCTCAGGTAACATTTCCTGACAACGAGGCTCAGAGTACTTGCACTGGTAGGCGATCTTCTGAAGGAGTGATTTTCTTAGCTTTGGTGTGAAGGAAACCTAAAGGCAGAGATGGATGATAATGGCTCACGTCTGCTGAGGGCCTGTTCTGCATCAGACACCATTCTAAGGGATTTGCCTGCAGTAACTCATTTAGTCTTCATAGCAACACTTCCAAGTAGGTTCTCCTAGCCCCATTTTATAGGTGGGGAAACTGAGACCTGACAGTGTTAAGTAACTGGTTCAGGCTTACCCACTCAGTCAGTGACAGCGCTGAGGCTCATACCTAGGCAGTTGCAAATTTCAGCACCATACTGCCTTTCCTGGATGACCACGTACCAGCTTCTGCAGCACCCTCCAGCCCCGTCTAGTTACTTAGGGGGGCGGTGGGCAGGCTACATACCACTGCATTAAAAGAAAGTGTAGGAAGTTTGAGGGAAAGCCTGAAAGAACACAGCCTAGCAAGGCTTGCAGAAAGCAGGCAGCTTAAGGAATGGCCTCTGGAATGGTTAGTGTTTGTCAGATAGCAGACAGCCATGAGGCCTGCCTCAGGGAAGGGAACGTCCTCATCCAGCTCAGGATTCTCAGGCAGCAGGGGAGGCATGGATTCAGACAAAAAGTCTGGAGCTGCCACTCTGCTGTGTCAGGAAATTGGATGTGGACAAGAACCCGAATGAAAACCGTACAGGGGGAGCAGCGGGACTGACGTTTGCTGGCAGCTTGCTGAATAGTCCCGGTTTGACGGAGCGGGTCCCGTGGCTGCCTTGCCACGCGGTGCGCTGCCTCCGGTGAGAACGGGACTGGTTGCTGCCTGCCGGGGCGGTTCTCTCGCTGGCAGGACGCTCCTTGTGGACAGACCCACGGTGTCTGCATGCTGGAGAGCTGCAGTTAAAATGCCTGATTTAGGGTAGAGAATGCCTTGAATCCCCCCTTTCTTCTGTTAAATCACAGCAAAGGGGACTACTTTAGATGGCTAATAGATTACCCAGCATCTGTGCACTATTTCGCATGCCTTTAGCAAGGGAAAATAGCTTGCTCACAGGAGCTGTAGAGTGTTTAGGAGTAAAGTGAGCAGATCTTGTTGACTCATTTTTTTTACCCATATCCAGTGAGGACCTCAAAGGATACACACATCTGGTAAAAGGATCTCTTCTCCTTTAAAATAAACACCTTGAAGTAGGAGTCTGTCTCTTTTCTGTATAGGTCTGACTTGACAAAGATCAGTGGCTCCTATGTACTTTTCATCATAATAGGCAAGAGGAGGTGAATGGGAGAGAGCAGAAAAATCCCGGAAACTCTGAGTATTCTAAAATGAGCACAGGTTACTGAGTGGCTTTTTACCTCTGTGTAGACACAGCCTTTATTTCGGTGCGTATGGACTCTGCTAGTGGCCTGGTATTTATTTTTTTGGCTTTTGGGGACACATTTATAGAGAGGAAACTATGTTTGCACAAACTATTCTATTTTCATGCATCCAATAGCATTAAAGAACTGTGGAAGAAGGTGGCGGATAATTCAAAAAAGAATGAAGAGAGCCATGAACAATACCAGTCCATTCACTTCGGTAAGAGTCTTGCTGAGAATCTACTTCCCTTTTCCTCATCTATTCCTTTAGAGGGGCTGCCATTCACTTACACTTTTGTAAAAAACCCTGAGAACCTTCAGTGATTGCCTTTGCCCTTGCAAAAACATGAATATGTCAATATTTTTCAGGTGATGCCAAGAGTAGGAACACTTGGAAAGAAGAGCTTTTCCAGTACTTTTATGAGATGGTTCAGAAAGAACGTGATCAAGAGAGGCCTTCAGATTGCGTTATTGTTTCAATCAACAACGAACAGAAGTATATATTTATTTCTTTTTATCCTGTCAAATGAGAACGTGTACAAATGGAATAATTAAGTAGTCAGCCTCACATACATAAGTCACCGAGAGTTGAAAGACTCTTGCAATGTCCCTAGAACACTGCCATCTGAATGACAAGAACGTGCTGCTGGGTTTACCAAGCTGGTGGCAGAGGCCTCCTGTGGACAGGGAGGTTTCTGACAATGACTGTCTTACTCAGTTTTCCGTATTGCTCGACTTTTCTGGAATGTATATATTATCAATTTTATAATCAGAAAAAAAACCCCACCAAGGCTATTTTCAGGACTGGGTTCCGTGTGCCAGGCACTATTCTAGAGTCTGGGGATATTTTAATGAACATAACAGGCAAACCTTTGTCTTGGGGCGCAGACAGTCTAGTGCAGGATGCCACAAGTTGGCCTCACTGATATTTCAGAGAAGGGTTCCTCTCGTTTCTTAACTGCCTGTTCAATTCCTTTCAGCCTGTGTCCTTGCTATTTTTCCTTCAGTGTGGGATGCCTGATCCTTCTTCTCTACCTGTAACTCGCGCAGGCCAACTAACACTTGTTACTGGGTAGGCAACTTAATGCCTGTAACTCAGGCAGTCCACTGACGCGCAGTTGTGGCCTGGTCACCTGCTCTCTCGGTTGTCTCTAGCTCGTCCTTTGGGTCTGTGTAGTGCCCCGACCTTGTGCACCATTGGCTGGCACTTGAAGGCAGATGGGACTTGGTGTGATGATAATTGTGTCTCTGGATTAGGTCAGGTTTCGTAGTGCTTGGCAAAGAGCATATAGACAGACGATTGGTTTGAAGCACATGCGCTTACTCCAGGCCAGGTACTGAGTGGGTGACTGCAGACCCCGACGTGACCACCAGGCTTTCCTGGGCAGGAGACCAGGCAGGCACAAAACATAACTCACGACAAAGGCAGCATTGGTTTTCTTACTTTATGGGAAAATTGGCAGTTGTAAAGTGACTCAGAATTCGTGTTCTGTGGTACCTGCTTTACAGAAGTCTAAATGTTTATAGATAGCATCTTCACTGGAGAAGATTGTCAGAGCTCACTTACAGCTTCATCTCATTGGGAGGGTATTTGGGTTGCATCTTGAGAGAGATCATCCTGGAAGAAGTGAGGTCAGTCACAGCACAGGGAGGGTGGGAGTGGCCAATTCCTTCTACCTGAGAAAATTATGGGGGATTTCCCTTTAATAATTGAGAGACAACCAGACACCCTGGATTAAGCTGATCACCTGGTAATTTAAACCAGTTCTGGGGGTGCCTGGGTGGCTCAGTCGGTTAAGCCTCCGACTTCGGCTCAGGTCAGATCTCACATTCGTGGGTTCGAGCCCCGCGTCAGGCTCTGTGCTGACAGCTGGCTGAGAGCCTGGAGCCTGCTTCCTGTTCAGTGTCTCCTTCTCTCTCTGCCTTTCCCCCTCTCGCGCTCTGTCGCTCTCTGTATCAAGAATAAATAAAACATTAAAAAAATAAATAAATAAACCAGTTCTGAACAAGAGGCAGTAAGGGCTCAGCATGCAGGGTACTTTGGTTTTGCCTCTACATTTAGCAGCTGTGGTACCACAGTTCGCATCAGCCAGGGAAACTGCATTCATCTTTGCCTAAATCGGTTTTCTTGGAACGTGTAGCAGGCATCGCATCCGGCCTGCAGCACCTTGTACCGTTTTCAGAGTTGTGTGGGGCTTGGGCGCCTCTCGACCCCTGCACCCCAGCGCCCTGACAGCTCTCCCCTCTCCAGAGCCAGGCCTGCTGGGTGTTGATTGGAGTGCGGCACTGTGTGGTGGCGAGGAGGCCTTGAGACTGCTTTCCTTCCCCCTTCCATCTGGGGTGGTATTCGGAAAGCGCGCCTCTGCCCGGCATTCTGCAGCTCTGGCGTCTAGCCGTGGATTAGGCCCCTCGGTGGGTGCGGCTTGGGGACCCCTCAGCCGCATGCAGGCTGCATCTGCCAGGGATTCGGGGAACCAGGCCCCATGCCCACTCTGCCATCAACTCTGAGGTGGGAAAGATTTGCAGTAGTGTATCGGTTTGCTAATTCATTCTTTTATACTCCAAAACAGAAACTAATTTTCAAGTGATACCCTCCAACATGAATTATGATTGTGACCGTTTTGACTCACAGGCTCTCAGTCTATAAATGTGAACTGTGTCTTGTTTTTCTTGTTTTCCTTTTGAACTTATTTTCTGGAACCATCCATACTCTCCTAAATTGCCTGGAAGGCATTTTTCCTGCCATCATTTAAATTTTTTTCTTAATTTTTAAAGTTTATTTTCAGAAAGACAGAGACAGTGTAAGCAAGGGAGGGGCAGAGAGAGAGGGAAAGAGAAAGATTCCCAAGCAGGCTCTGCACAGACAGTGCAGAGCCCGATGTGGGGCTTGAACTCACGAACTATGAGAATATGACCTGAACCAAAATCAAGAGTCAGACACTTAATTGACTGAGCCACCCAGGCGTCCCTCATTTTAATTTTTAATTCACAGAACATGCGTGTAATGTGTTGCTGTTCTTTGTAAAACTCTGTGCTCAAGCACAGTGAGGACCATGCAGATAACTAAGTGACAGTTCCTCTTCTGTACCACCTGCAGCCTAATAAGATAAAGCACGTGTGTAAATAACAGGTGGAAGATGGGACATGCCCAGAGCTGTTCCTGCTCTAAGCAGAGGATACATGAGAGGAAGAGTAGACTACATTGTAGCGTCCAACGTGGTTTCCAGGAGTAATGTCATGTGAGGCCTCTAAGTTTTTATTCAGGTTTCTTTCTATTTTTTAAATTTTTATTAATTTTTGTTTTTTAAAGAGAGAGCACATGAGCAAGTGCATGAGTGGGGTGAGGGGCAGAGAGAGAGAGAGAGAGAGAGAGAGAGAGAGAGAGAGAGAGAGAGAGAGAGAGAATCCTAAGCAGGCTCCACACTCAGCCAAGAGTCTGACACAGGGCCTGTGAGATCATGACCTGAGTGGAAATTAAAGAGTCAGGTGCTCAATAAACTGAGCCACCCAGGTGCCCCTCTCTTCAGGTTTCTAAGCAAGTATCGGGCACAGGGGGAGCATAAACCTGAAGGAGAGGTCTGAGATAGATTATGACTTGAAGACTGAGGCTGCAAACGTGGGAGATGCGGTCACTCTGGGGTTTGATCCAAGGTAGGTTACGGGACAGTTGATGGTAATGGAGATGGTTAACTCCAGCGTCATCCACTTTCTCTCTCTCTCTCTCTTTTGGCCATTTACTTATTTGTTTGTTTATTTGCTTATTTATTTAAACTCTATCCCCAATATGGGGCTCAAACCTCATAATCCAGAGTCACACACTCCACCAACTGAGTCAGCCAGGCGCCCCTCCTCTGTTCACTTTTTAGCAAGGAATTGTCTCAGTGGTAATGATCTCAAGAAATACTGGTCTGTCCCAGAAACTAATTGTAAATGAGCATTCTTTTATTTTTCTGAAGATAATAGTCTTACCTGTTCTTTACAATAAATCCTAAATTTTCTTTTATGTACTTTAAATTGAAATGACTTCCTCAAATAACACTTGAATGATTCCATTTTGAAAAGTGCTGGTGTTTATCTAGTGTATCATGTCATACAAAAATACAACTTTGACATACTTGGCTTTCTCTATAAAATTTTGTACATAGTCATCCATTTGAGGACACCACATTTTCAAAAAAGAAAGTTTCCTTTGGTTAGAATTGCCTCCAGTTCTCTTAACCAGTCCCATCAGACAATGTATGACTGAATGTTTTTCAATAGTACAGCATGCAAGATTTTTGAAAAAATAGAGCATCTTTCACTTCACTTATCCAAGTTCAGTAAAAATATAGTATCTTACACCTCATTTACTTAAATTTGTCATCAAAACATCTACGGAACAACTGCTTGGTGATGTAGGTTATTTTTCCCCCCTTTTGTTTGATTGAAAATAACCTCTTTCTTCTGTGTGTGGTGTGTATTTGTTTTTAAGGGACTACTCGACAGGCATAGGTCATCAGTTGCAGGATCACGGCCTTGTGGTGGAAATGATTCACCTCTCCTCGGAATCGAGTCTTACGAGAGCACTCCAGGAAGTTAAAGATGATGGGTCCCCGTTTTGCATTCTTGTCGAACAGTCTAACGTAAAACTTTCCTCTTGCACCGTAATTATACTTGATGAGTCTATCAAAAGTAAGTTTAGCTCAATCTAGAACTGTCACTTAGGATAGATATTTCTTTAAAAATGTAATAGTTTTTCTTTGTAAGCTGGTACACTTTGAAGGTTCACATTTGTCAGTAACCAAAATGGATCTAGTTGAGGAAAAAGTGAATTAAATAGTATCACAGAGTACTCTCCTGTGTTTATCAGAGATGATTGAAACTTAAATCATCTTCATTGCTTCTTACTTATGAATCCAAGATATCTTGTCCAAGATATTGTGTAACAAATCAATTCTCTCTCCTTTTTTTTTTAATGTTTATTTATTTATTTTGAGAGAGAGAGAATGCACAAGCCACGGAGGGATAGAGGGAGAGGGATAAAGAATCCCAAAACAATGGGGCTCTATCCCATGAACTGAGAGATCATGACCTGAGCTGAAATTAATAATCAGATGCTTGGGGCGCCTGGGTGACTCAGTAGGTTGAGTGTCCATCTTCGGCTCAGGTCATGATCTCATGGTCCATGGGTTTGAGCCTCGTGTCAGGCTCTGTGCTGACAGCTAGCTCATGAGCCTGGAGTCTGCTTCAGATTCTGTGTCTCCTTCCCTTTCTCTGACCATCCCCTGCTCATGCTGTGTCTTTCTCTCTCTCTCAAAAATAAATTAAACTGGGGCACCTGGGTGGCTCAATCGGTTAAGCGTCGATTTTGGCTCAGGTCATGATCTCACGGTTCATGGGTTCGAGCCCCACTTCCAGTTCTGTGCTGACAGCTCAGAGCCTGGAGCCTGTTTCAGATTCTGTCTCCCTCTCTCTCTGCCCCTCCCCCACTCATGCTCTGTCTCAAAAAAACCATTAAAAATTTTTTTAAAAATTTAAATAAACAAAACTTTAAAAAAATTAAAAAATATATAATCAAACACTTAACCCACTGAAACACCCCAACAAGTCAGTTCTCTTATGAGATTTTGACCAGATCTGACCACTATCTTTTCTATGCGCAATGGGAAGTCTAAAAGACGTTATGTTCATCCTCCTCTGCGTTCCCTTAGATTACTTTTCTCCTGACTTTGCCTTTCCTGTGATATCTCAAACATTTCATTATTCATAGGCTCATGAAAGTGCACCAAAAGAAACACTCTTTTCCTCCCTAAAACACATAGACTTAGGCATCTAGACGCACACATCCTAGACCACCCTCATCTTTCCCTCCTGGTCAGAGCTGCTGCTTCTGAGAGGCGCCTGCCTTGTGAAGGGTCCCTTGGCAGCTCCTCTGGAGTCCGACCCAGACAAGCCTAGGTTCTCTCATCCTCTTGTCTTTCTGGGAGCTCTTGCTCCCATTCTATGCAGTCTGCACTTACTGAGCCCCTTATGTGTGCCCCGCACTGCCAGCCCGGCTTCCGCCCTGTGCCCAGGTGAGCAGCAGCCGCGCAGGCCTCTCCGCAGGCCTCTCCGCAGGCCCATCCCAGCTTGTGTCTCCATAGCAGTGTAGGGTTTTCATGCTGAGTCAGGAGACCTTTCCCCTCAGCAGAGACCTAGCGGAGTGCGGGAGCTGGGTTGTATCCTGCCTATGGCTTCTGGAGCCTTCAGAGCTATCAGTGTCAGATTGTTGTCCTATAATCCAGCTATAATGTTGGGTATGCGAAAACAACAGTGAGGAATACTTGGCTTCCCATAGTTTTGGGGACGCCAGCACATCTTTTCTTCTGACCATCCTCTTTGCTTTGCCTCTGTGTAGCCACCTGAACCCAGCCAGCCAGCTCTGGCAGAATTCTGTTCCCACTGTGGTTTGTGTAAACCCACAAAATGTCTCATTTTAAGAAGACTAAACCACATTTATGTCATATGTAAGTTCTGAAAAATGTAAAAGAAAATTAATGAGTCCCCATCTCCTAGGGGTGGGAGTGGGGATCGGTGCTCTCTGAATATGTGGTGTAGAGGACTCATCCCGTCTGTTATATCCGCGCAAGATCGTGTAGGAAACCGTCAGCTACGTCAGTAGGCTGAATAATTTGTCGGACACGAAAACACTTTTTACAAAGCCAGCGCTGCTTCAGAGAAGCATGGGCTCAGTTTTTACCGTGTTGCACATTCAGAGGAGGGTTTCTTTTTCACGTCCAGAATAGGATTAATAGGTTCCTATTTCATTTCCTATCCGCGGATTTAATTATTGAGCTCAGTTGATACGTAAAAAGAACACTCTGTTTTTCTCCTAGAAGCTACATCTATTTTAGCAAAATTAGTCTTCGCTGGCCTCTCTCACGTCGCGTTAGAGCTGACGATTTGTTTAATGCCTCACGTGCAGCCGTTACTCGAACATGTGGAGCTGCTTCTGTGCCGAGACAGACAGTGAAACTTCAGCACCTGAAGGCAAATAAATATTCATATTTCGTCCTAAATACAACCTTCATAATCACCGTTTAAGATTTAGCCAAACACCATAATCTCCTTTGTAGCTCTGTAGTGCCCCTTGGGTCTTAAATGTGTCCAGAAGACTGTGATACTTGGCAAGACAGGGCGGGGGCCTCCCATCTAACATTAAACTTTAACAAAGTCATATTCTCCATAGATAAACCTAGGAGAGATCAGAAGACACCTATGCATAGACTGTAGCCATTAGGTTACGTAATAGCCGTTCCTGGCGTCAGGAATTTATTTTACATGTGATATATATGTGACTTGACCTGGAAAGGCTTTTAACATGATTTAAGATCCCACGGGCCTGAGCCAGACTGCAGAACCGCATAGACGATGGTGGGTTACTCCTCAGGCTGCAGTGACAGAGTCTGGAAGCCCTGCACCACAGGTCTGTCTGTGTCTGTCTGTCTGCCTTTTGTCAAAGTGTTACATATACAGAGTTAAAAGATAAACACTAAGAGGTTTGTAATGAAAACCAGCAGCCCCATTTCACACTTGCTCTCCTCTCTGAAGGCTCTGTTCTCTGCTTCCACGTCTTTCTTCTGTGAATCACACTCCTTTCAAGTCATCCACCCTAATCACTGGAACCAAATCAAACACCTTCATTTTTAGGATTTTTTTGCCCTTAAACTTTCCTAGTAGCCAGCAATGGTTGAAGTTGGAGCCTGTTTTTTTTTTTAGGCTAGATTTGCTTAGCGTTAAGAATTCCTGTTGATACACATGGCACCTGTTTTCTCTCTCTCTCTCTCTCTTTCTCTCTCTCTCTCCTGTCTCTCTCTTTCTTTCTCATCAGTGTAGCATGAAGCTGTCCGGTTGTGAAAAGATGGTTTGTATGGAAACGGTAAACCAAGCTGCATGTGTTAGAATTTTGAAACAAAATATAATGTTTGATTTCGAAATCTAACAGGGCATCTGTTGCCAGGGGTCCCAATCTGTTGGATCAATAGGTGATCACATCTTACTGAAAGCTGACACAATTTAAACAACACATAGTTGGGTTAACTACGTTATTTTTTGATTTAAAAAGAATCAGGGCAGCCATTTGATATAAACCAGGCTATTTCTTGTCCCCAGTACATCGTCATATGCCTCTGGAAGATGCCCTGGTGCTGGTGGCTAACGAATACAGGAGAATTTTCTCTAAACGGGAGCACCAGGAACGTGCTGGAATTGCTTTGCGGGCTGGAGATCTCCTGGATGACTTCTTGGCTAGGGAGCGCCTTCCCAGCTACTCTGTCCCTTCAGACATTCAGCACCTTATTTTCCTGCTGACCGAGGGAAAGCACTTGCATGGGAACGAGCTGAACCTGCTCATTGACTACCTGAAGTCCAGGAGAGGTCAACTGGAAGGTATTTGGCACTGTCCCTCTTCCTTCCCCATTTTAAACCCCAGAAAACCCTTTTTTGCAAATTGCTATGTGAGAAAAACTAAGAATTTTTAAAATTTAATTGAGAGAATATATCTCTGTAATGTAAAAGTGTCTGATATGAACATGTTCCACCTAGGATTATACTACGTTAATGTTTAACTTTTTATAGGTTAACATGCTTTTTCTCAAGCCAAATTTCCTTTGGCATCGGATTTTTCATATGTAACTAGGATAACTTCTCTATCTAGGTGGATATATGGGAAATAATTTCGCTTCTGTTGGTTTACTTTTATGATTCAAAGTTTCACCTTGTTAACTGAGACATTTGTAGATTATTGTTAAGTGTATGGTAAATACTTAACACTAAACTTCTTCATACAAACTCCTTAAAATGGGAGACTTCCAGTTTATTTGTTGTTGTTTTAATTTTTTTAAGTGTTTGTTTATTTTTGAGAGAGAGACAGAGCATGAGTGAGGGAGGGACAGGGAGAGAGGGAGACACAGAATAGGAAAAAGGCTCCAGGGTCTGAGCTGTCAGTACAGAGCCCGACATGGGGCTTGAACCCACAGACTGTGAGATCATGACCTGAGCTGAAGTCAAACACCCAACCAACTGAGCCACCCAGGCACCCCCAGTTTACTTGTTTTGAGTTAAGTATGAGAAGAATATAAAAACCACGTGTCCCCTGTGGGAAAACACAGCTGAAGTTCTAGGACAATGTTAAAGCTTTAAAGAAATCCTTCATCTTATAAAATGTACAGTGTATTGTACTTGTGTACATTTTTTATTGTGCTTACTTTCTCTGTGGCTGGGGAGCTCATAAACTTACAACCCAATAGGTTTGTTTCTCCCCTAGGTGCCCCTGTAATTGATTAGTTGATTGAAGGAAGCATAATTCACATCTAACACTGTTACTTTCAGGTGTACAGCTTAGTGATTTGATATTTCTATGTATTGTCTAATGACCACAGTGAGTCTAGTTTACTGCCTGTTTCTCTTTGATCGTAGGAAAAAAGTGAAGGTCTTCCTTGAATTCCCGGATTGTTCTTTGTGTAGCTCGCCAGCCTCCGTAGCTGACTTCTGGTGACCGTTTGTTTCCTTCATTTGTCCAGGCTTTGGGACGCCCAAGTCTTCGGCTGGCAGTGATCACCCCTCAGTTCCAGGCAGGAGCCCCCCAGTTGTGAGCAAGCCGCCTCCACTTCTTCCAACCCCTGGAAAGGGATCCTTCTCAGGCCCTCTTCCCTTCCTTCCTGCCAACTCCCCATTGTTAGGGGACAGACCAGGAGGGGCCCTCCTTCCTCTACCAGGTCAGTGCATCCCTCCAGGAATGAGAGAGAGTGTGCCCTGCTGCCTCTCCAGGCATCGCCCTGAGAGAGCAGGACAGTGCAGAGCCATTGCGGTGTTCACCGTCATAGTCTGAGTGTTAAGATTTCAGAAGCCCAGGAGAGACTCCTGGGGCTTCAGCGGATGCCATTCCTCTTGAACGGGTTGCCGAAGTTTTAACACAGGGAACTCTCCTGTCAGGATTGGTGGCCACATTTAGAATGGCTTACATGGAGTTCTCTTAAGAAGCACTCTGAATTCCATAGTGTTTTTTGAGGCTCTGCTGAGCCCTTGGTGCTAAATAGTATCTGACATCTGCCTCAAATGAGGTTGTATTACTGTGGACTTCTTCCATTGTAAGTGACAGGGACCTAACTCCGTTAGCTTCACACAAGGAGACCCAACTGGCTTTCATGACTGCAAATCCCCACAGTTGACTAACTCATGGCCAGACTGGGTCCTGCTGCTCAAACACGTTCATCAGACGTGCATCTCTTCCCTCTGGGAGGAGGCTGGGGTGTAGGACTAACCACTTGGGGCACAGACTTCCAGTCAGGCCCAGTGTCCGGCCCTGGTTCCTGCTTCTTGAGGGTAAAGAATTTTAACTCCTCTGTAGGCCCCTAGGATGCAGCTCCCTCTACTTAGTTACTGCTGTTCCGGTTTCTCATGTCTGCGTGCACTTGTCCCCTCTCTTGTTCTCCTTGCGTGTTAGCGGTGGCAGCAGGGAAGGAATGGATGAAAGCATGTTTTCAGTCTCCCATGTTAAAGACAAAGTTGGCAGAGAAGTCTTTGTGGTAAGGTGGCTTTTCTCTTTGGCTCGAATAAAACTTGGACCTGGGATGCATTTGGGCATAAGAGTCAAATTCTGCTTCAGTCTTTATGTGAGCAGGGATTATTTTAGCCCCAAATCTTTCTTATGAGCATAGTGGCTCATATTATTGTGGCTCAAAATGGAAGGAACATGCCCCCATGCTCTGATGGCTGTACTAGTATACGCTGTTATTGGCGAAGTCTGTCTCTGTTAGATCCACAGCCCTAGGGATGAACATTTCCGTGCACCCCTCCATTTCTGACCTGATGACCTTTGGGATGATTCGGAGTATAGTTTCAGATGCGCTTCGTTCCCGTCACAGCCTGGGCTCTCTTGCTGTCCTGTGTTTGTTCCTTATTTCCTTCTGCCACACTCACCACGCTCCCCTGTGCCTCGGCCAGCCCCTGGTCCACCGCTGGGCATTCTTACCACCTGGCTCCTGTGCGAAATGAGTGAATTAAGAGAAGGGCTCAGGAGGAGATCTTTTGCTCTGAGTTGTTTCTCACCCTTGCCCAAAGTTTCAAAACAAAATTCTTTCAGACCCTCAGAAAGGATTTGGTGTGAACTGTGGGAAAATCCCCTGTTTGGCAGAGTGAGGCCTGGGCAAGGCAGACCGACTGCCCAAGAGAGAGTAGACAGGCTGCTGGACCGTGTGTTAGACCCTGTGACTGCGTCCGGGCCCATGCTCTGGACAGATGGATGTTCAATTCTCAGGAACAGGGTGCTTCAGGTACTTTATGGATCTGCCTCTGTGACCTGTCTGTGAACCTCACTGCTTCGGATGTTCGAGAAAGTGTATTCCAAGTGTCAAAACAGATCACTTGGAACTAAACTGACTTGTGAAAAGGTGAGGGTGGAGGACCAGGATGTCAAGACATGCACGGACTTGACTGAGGGTTTGCGAACTTCTTAAAGGGCCAGATAGTAAATGGGTTATTTTTAGTATTTGCAGGCCAAGAAGCAAAAATTAAGGATATTATGTACATAGACAGCAATTTAAAATATAACAGTTAAAAAATGAGGAACCTATTTCAGCTCACAGTTTGTCCCAAAGCAGGCAGCAGTCTGGATTTGTCCCCCAGACTCTAGTTTGCTGACCGCTGGACACCTGCTGAGGCCCATTCTGGACCCAGAGAGGACTTGGTAGAGCTCAGAGGAGCCACGGTGTGGGCGGGTGGCAGGTGCTCCCTCCTCAGCCCCTTTCCAATGATTGAGGGAAAATCCCTGTGGGGAGAGCAGCTGGAACCCGGTTCCCCATGTGTTTCCCTGTTTATGTTTTGGTTTTTGTTCTCTGCAGGGTTGGTCAGTCCCATAGGTCTGTTTGCCGCCCCCCTGCTTCCAGCAGTCCTTCCCGGGAGACCTAGTCTTCTGGGAGGCCCCCCTCCCAAGCGTGCCAAGCGTCCACTGCTTGGGGAGAAGCCAGGCCTCCTAGCAGCACCACCAGGTGAGCTGTGAGTGGCATTCGGGGTTCTTGCTGTCGGTGGGGACTTTCTGTGACAGAGGAAGCATTCTACAGCTGTGTGGCCACATGTGGCTGTTGGAATTTGGCTGGTAAGACTGAGGAACTAAATTTTTCATTTTGTTTAATTTTAATTAATTTAAATGACTGTAGCCACATAGTAATTATATAGTAGTCACATGTGGCTAGTGGCCACTGTAATGGTCATTGTAGTTCTAGGCTATTGGACCTGTCAAGAGGCTACAGCAATAGGTAGGAGTGTGTGTTGTGTTTTCATCATGTAGAAATACATTTCCTAGTCTTTGTCCCCCTCCCTCCTCTTTTTTAAAGCTATGTACTTAACAAGGGAAATACATCTCTAATCCAAACGGATATTATTGTCAGTTGCTATAAAATAGAAGGAAACCCTAATGAAGAGAACACAAGAGAGTGTCACTAAATTCCTGCTAGAAACTAATGCCTGTCTCAGTCTCTAAGCTTAAGACTTGCCCTCCCTGTGGTTAGGAAAGGGGATCACTAAGGGTCAGAGAGGTGTTAATGGGACACCGGCACTACCAGAAAGTCTCCTTCACTCTGACTCCACGGAACTGTTGCAAGAAGCTGGCAAAGGGAGCATCTTCTAACGAGGTTGGATGTCATGTAACTGTGTGCCTATGTGTCCCTGACGGTGTTCGGAGGCGTGTGCTTTGTCTCTGCCTGGCTCAGGGAGACACACAGCCTCCATGGTGCCCGGCAGGGGGCAGGACCCTGCGCGAAGGTGCTGACTGATAGATACCCGGGCCCACAGGCTGCATGGGAAGAGAGGCTTTTTCTCTGTCTTCCTTCCCGGCGCAGGCCTGGCCAGCTCTTCTCTGATGCTGCCTTCCCTCCTGTGTGGCTGGGAGAGAGGAGGCCAGAGGCCCCCAGGCCGCCCCCAACCCCACCAAGGTCCACAGGAGGTGGTAAGAGCTAAGGTGCACTCTGGCTTCGGTGGAAGGCAGCCAGGAGGCATTTTGCTGACTCCATTTCTAGTCAGTCAGCCTAAGTAGAGGCACTGCCCAGAGTTCCTCTTAGTTCACTGCAGTGTTTGAATTCTCTCCCAGGATTTGGTGTCGAAGCCCCAGGTCTTAGGAAAACAAGCCTTTCTCCCTCTGTTTTTCACTCAAGAGACATTTTTCTTTTCCTTTTTTTTTTTTGTTATTTATTTATTTTGAGAGAGAGAGACAGCATGAGCAGGGGAGGGGCAGAGAGAAGGAAAGAAGGCTTCCTGCTGCCAGTGGAGAGTCTGACACGGGGCTCGAACTCACAGACTGTGGGTATCATGACCTGAGCCAAGATTGAGTCAGATGCTTAACCAGCTGAGCCACCCAGGCGCCCTGCAAGAAACATTTTACTTGAAACTTACTGCCATTAAATTTTTTTTCACATTTATTTGTTTTTGAGAGAGAGAGAGAGAGAGAGAGTCAGAGCAGAAACGGGAATGGCAGAGAGGGAGGGAGACACAGAATATGAAGAAGGCTTGAAGCTCTGAGCTGTCAGCACAGAGCCCAACGGAAGGCTCGAACTCAAGAACCGGGAGATTATGACCTGCACTAAAGTCAGACACTCAAGTGACTGAGCCAACCAGGCACCCCTGCCATTTTTTTTTTTAATTTTTAAATTTATTTTTGAGAGACAGAGACAGTGTGAGCAGGGGAGGGTCAGAGAGAGAGAGAGGGAGACACAGAATCCGAAGCAGGCTCCAGGCTCTAAGCTAGCTGTCAGCACAGAACCCAACGCGAGGCTTGAACCCAGACTGTGAGATCATGACCTGAGCCGAAGCCGGACGCTTAACCGACTGAGCCACCCAGGTGCCTCCCCTCTGCCATTTTAAAGTTTAACTCTTTGGGACGCCTGGCTGGTTCAGTTGATAGAGCATGGGACTCTTGAACTCAGGGTCATGAGTTCCAGCCCTGCGTTGGGGGTAGAATGTACTTATAAGTAAAGTTTCAGTTCTCTGTGTTTTAGTCAAACATGGTTCTGCAAGATAGACATTGCTGTGGTTGTGGTATCAAGGATGTATGTTTATAAAATGGTGCCAAGACATGGAATAGACATAGGTCAGTGACTTCCACCCTCCTGAGAATCCAGACAGTCTTTCTAATTCTGAAGTTCCTCATCTGACAGACCACATTTTGGGGAAATGTCAAGGATTTTCCTTACCCCTAAGGTGGTCCTCTTTGGCTTCTGAAGGCCGGCTTATCTCCACGTTCCAGGACTAATAGTTGGAGAAAACATTTTTTAATATATATATTTTTATTGTTTTATTTATTTTTGAGACAGAGCAAGCAGGGCAGGGGCAGAGAGAGAGGGGGATAGCAGAGAGCCCGATGTGGGGCTTGAACTCATGAACCGTGAAATTATGACCTGAGCTGAAGTCAGATGCTTAACTGACTGAGCCATCCAGGTGCTCCTGGAGAAAACATTTATAGAAAACAAAAAGGAAAATGTGAAGCATGACTACAAGGTATAACCATGATAGTTACCATGAATTGAGTTCTCAGTATGTCCTGGACATTGAGGTAGTTTTACTTAGCTTTCAAGCAACCTTGTGAGCTAATAGTGAAGTTATCTCTGTTTTCTACACAAGCCTCCCAAGGCTCAGAAGGTGAATAGCCTGGCTGAGGTCACACAGTGGTACCTGGTGGAGTGGAGCCTACACACCAGCCGTGAGGCTCCATGCTCTGTGTTCCGACTCACCACATGATCCAAAAAATTGTAGACTTTTGCTTGGATTTCAGCCATATTCTTCCCATCATAGTGTAAGGGCTGCAGAAATTTTGAGGGAAGCGTGTTGTGGTCAATGTGGAGCAGCCTTGGTGGAAGTCTGATATTAGGGTACCTGAAGGAAAGAGACACCCAGGTCTCCTGCTGATCGAGAGGGACGTTTGGGTGAAATGTTTATAACTCAGCAGAGGTGGGGATGGGACTAGATAGGGGCTGACACCAGGTGCCAGGATAAAATGAGATAATATGAATGAACAGCCTTTTTTTAAAATGTTTATTTTTAAGGCCAGGGAGGGGCAGAGAGGGAGACACAGAATCTGAAGCAGACTCCAGGCTCTGAGCTGTCAGCACAGAGCCTGACACGGGGCTCTAACTCATGAATTGCAAGATCATGACCTGATCTGAAGTTGGTGGCTTAACCAACTGAGCCACCCAGGCGCCCCTAATGAACAGCTTTTAAGAGGCCCCAAGAATTGCATCATGTCCGTCTGCTGGGGCTGCAGCTAGGTCAGTTCGATTCTTCCTGCAGAGGTGGGTGTTGCTGCAGGGCGTCCGTCACCTGGGTGCTCTGCAGACCAGGAGGAAACATACTGATGCTGCCGTGTCCCTCCTCTTTACAGATCTTCAGTCAGTGCTGCTCACGCTGGCCGCTCAGTCCACGCCTTTGCCAAACTAAGGAAAGCTCCCCCAGGGCTGGGAGAACAAGGTGGCTGCAGCCTGGACGGCAGCCTCACCCTCCTGGGAGGACCGGCCCCTGTCTGACCTGGGTCCGAATGTGCTTCCCTTCTGTCCAGCACACGGTCCCGTGGAAACACGTTTCATGTTTGGAGGTTCTTTTGTGCTAAACTGGAGGTTTGTGGAAGGTCATTGTTATATAGATACGGGATGTTGAAGTTGTTGGATTATATACATATTAACATACAATAAAACTTCTGGCTTTTACAGACTAGTTGCTGCTTTGTAAGGACTTGTTATTTTGGAATAATTTTAGATTCACAGAAGATTCCCAAAGATAGTAGAGTGAGTTCCCTTTATCCAGCTGCCCCTAGCGGTGACGTCTTCTCTGACCATAGTACCTTTACAGGGAAATGCGTGTTACCACACTGGTGTTAACTGGACTCCAGATCTGTAGTTTACCAGCTTTTCGGCTAATGTCATTTTTCTGTTTCAGGAACTATCTTGGTGACCACATTACATTTAGGCTCCTTTAACTTTATGTTCCAATTTTTTTTATTATGAAACATTTAAATGTACAATTTGAGTGACGAGTACAGTGAACACCCATATATTCTGTATCAACAGTTGTTAACATTCTGCCATTTCGTAAAGGTGTACATATGTCTGTGTGAATACACCTTAGTTTTATCTCTTTTTATAGTTTATGTAAATGGAATTGTGTATATTTGGTAATCATTTCACAATATATACAAATAATTGTGCTATACCCCTGAAACAATAATGTATGTCCGTTATCCCTCAGCAACAAAAAAGATTAAAAATAAATTTTGTAGATCTGCAAATAAACTCTTGTTGGTGGAGGTTTTATTGACTTCCCTTCTCCAGTAGAGAAGAGTCCAGTTTTGTTTTAATTTGTATATTCATTTTAATACTTCTGATTTAAAAATGTGACTTTGGGGGTGCCTAGCTGACTCAGTTGGTGGAATGTACAACTCGTTGTTGTGAGTTCAAGCCCCACATTGGGTGGAGAGATTACTTAAAAAGTAAAATTTTTAAAAGTAAGTAAGTAAATGTGTGACTTTCCTTGGGTTGTTCTTTTAACTGGTTGCAATACCGTACTGGTTTCCTCTTTAATAATGATGAAAATAAAAATTTTGATGCATGCTTATTTTAAAAAGTAGAATCCCGCGGTATATATTTTATGGAAACTAGCTTCTTTTGTTTCATAGAATGCTCTAGAAGTTCACCCTTACCGTTGCAAGAGCACAGAGATTGTTCCTTTCTGTTGCTGGGCGGGAGGTGGTTGTATGGATATGCCACAGGCTACCCGCTTCCCTGATGATAGGCTTTTGGGTTGTTTCCAGTTTGGGGCTATTGCTTATTCAGGACCTTTGGGAGACATATTTTCATTTCTCTTGGGTAAATACCTAGGAACAGAATGGTTTACTTCAATAAGAATTGTCACCGCGGCACCACCGTCTGATGTCGCCTGTATACCTGTATAGATGTTTCCCCATATGTAAGTGTATATAGACGTACACTCGAATGGTAACATCCTATGAACACTGTTCTGCCTTTTTTGGTAGGGCTTTCCATTGTATCTTGAAAATGATTTTATTTATAGAGCTCCTGGGTGGCTCAGTCAGTTGAGCGTCCGACTTCGACTCAGGTCATGATCTCACAGTTCATGGGTTCGAGCCCTGCGTTGGGCTCTGTGCTGACAGCTCAGAGCCTGGAGCCTGCTTCGGGTTCTGTGTCTCGTTCTTTCTCTGTCCCTAATCCATTCACGTTCTGTCTCTGTCTCTCTCAAAAATAAACAAAACAAATTTTTAATAATTTAATAAAAGCAAATGATTTTATTATTGAAAGAAAAATTTTTTAACATTTATTCATTTTTGAGAGAGACAGAGTGCAAGCATGAGAGGAGCACAGAGAGAGGGAGACACAATCAGAAGCAGGCCCCAGACTCTGGGCTGTCAGCACAGTGCCCGATGCAGGGCTCAAACCCATGAACCACAGCGTCATGACCTGACCTGAAGTCAGACTCTTAACTGACTGAGCCACCCAGGCACCCCTTGAAAATGATTTTAAAGGGGCACCTGGGTGGCTCAGTCAGTTAAGCGTCCAATTTTGGCTCAGGTCATGATCTCACAGTTCATGGGTTCCAGCCCCGCGTCAGGCTCTGTGCTGACAGCTAGCTCAGAGTCTGGAGCCTGTCTTCTGATTCCGTATCTCCCTCTCTCTCTCTGACCCTCCCCTGCTCATGCTGTGTCTCTCTCTCTCTCTCTCTCAAAAATAAATAAAACATTGAAAAAATTTAAAAAACAAATGATTTTAAAATCAACATATTACTGCCTCTTTTTTAATGATTACACGTCATTCTGGAGTATAGGTTTGCCTTGATTTACTTCATCAGATCTTACAGACAGTTTAGGTCATTTCTAATCTTTTGCTGATTTAAACAAGTTTTAAAGCCGGTTTCAATAGGAAATGACAAGTGATTTCTCCTGTTAGACAGGAGTGTAAAGAAAACTCGTTGCAAATTTTACAAATAAAAGTGTATCACTTTGACTAAACACGTATGCTTTTCTTCAGGCCCTAGGTTTAGTAGGCTAGGATAATATTTGGAAAGGAGGTCCAGTGAGGTGTGTTTTATGGCATTACAGTCGGAAATTGGGGGTATAATGATCGACACTGATTTATCCCATATGGATTTTAGATAAAACGGTTTACTAGGCTGAAACTTCTAATACTATTTTTTCTGTAGTCTGCTAAATACATTTTTATTTTCCACTTACGTCTGTGATTTTTGTTTCAAATCCCTTGGGAGCAAAGCAGGTCTGTTTGAACTGTTGTATGAATGAAGACTAGAACCAAGCTGAAGTCTTTGTCCAGATTTTTTTAAATGTTTTATTTATTTATTTATTTATTTTTTTACCCTGCTTCACCTAATGTTTATTTTTGAGAGAGAGAGACACACACACACAGAATGTGAAGCAGGCTCCAGGCTCCAGACTGTTCAGCACAGAGCCCGACACAGGGCTCAAGCTCAAGAGCCACAAGATCATGACCTCAGCCAAAGTCAGACACCCAACTGACTGAGCCACCGAAGGGCCCCCTTAGTCCAGATTTTTAAGGGCCTTTCGATATGTGGTTATATTAGTTTCCTACTTTTATGTAACAAATTACCACCAACATAATGTCTTGAAACTACTCACATTAATTGTCTTGCTGTGACCATAGGGCGGGAGTCTATGTACACATTAGCTGGGTCCTCTGTGTCACCAGACTAAAAAGCAGTGCCTGGGCAGAGGGTCTCTTCTGAGGCTCAGGGTCCTCCTCCAAGCTCACAGGCAGAATTAATCACCTTGTGACTGTATGACCGAGGGCCCCATTTTCTTACTGGCTGTCAGCTAGAGACCGCCAGCCGGAGCCCTTTCTCAGTGCCTACGATTCTCAGGTCTTTCCCGTGTGGCCCCCTCCTCAGATAGCATGGCGTTTTGCTTTCTTCTAGTCCCCCAGGAGAGCCTCTGAGTATTTATGGAGAGAGGAGCTTATTGAATGCTCTGCACGGAGCAGTGGGCAGGACAGCAAAAGAGAGATGGTCCCCCAGGAGATGGTGGGGGTGGGGTGGGTGCTGTACTTAAGGGGGCAAGGTGAGGAGATATGGGGACATATGGAATTTTCCTTTTGTGGTACCTATGCCTGGTGGTAAGCAGCCTGTGCGTCAGCTAGGGTCGCCTAATGAGCCTGTTTGCATTCAGCCCAGTGGTCACCATGGGCCCTTTTACCTTACTCAGGCTTCCGCCGCTCAAGCCTGTTGCCTAAAATTGGCCTCTACATGCCCCCCTGACAGATGGACAATGACAGGTCTTTGACATTTGGGTGGAGGTCTTGTCTTATGTCGCTGCTTCATGCTAGATCGGTGGGGTAGGGACAGTGTACCTAAACTTGTCGGCCCATCAGGGGTTCTGTGCAGTTACAGACCAGAGCGTGGAATCATATTAACGTGCTGATAGGCAATCTTGAGTGAAACTCCTTGGAGGCAAGGTGCACGGCGTTTAGGGGGAGAGGACCCTCCAGTGGAATGGGCTGGAATCCTTGCAGAACCATCATTTGTATATGGAATTGTTGGATTCGCTCTGCTGCCTGGGAACATACTTTGCCTGTAGATCAAGGTGGCGGCTGGACCCGTGTGGACGAAGGAGAGGAGAGGAGCTGAAAGAGGCAAGGTGGCTGAGAGCCAGCCAACATCAGGAAAGGGTCCCACCTAAGTCCGTAGGTGTGCGGATTGGCCTCGATGAGCTGCAGATGGAGGAGGAGAGGAGAGAGAAGGGGTCCATCCCCCTCACAGGTGCAGCGAGTCCAACCTGTTTGCCCTCAGACCTTAGGACCACACCTGGAAACCGGCGTGGCCAGGGACCTTCGAGGTGTAAGGAGACTAGGGTTAGGCCGCCAGAAGGGCCATAGAGAGGAAGGAGAGGGAGGGAAGGATCCCTCCAAAGGGCAAGAGGGGAAGCCCCTCATGCTTTCTGGCACGGTGGTCCGGTGGGTTCCCCTTTGGGCGTCAGGTCCTCACCGACGAGGTCCTCACTTCCCCAAGGTGTACTAGAGTCGGTCTCTGGGAAAGCCCTGAGAAATTCCCAGAGAACCTGGGGAGAGCCCCGGGGCCAGGAAGGGCGCCCCGTGCCGGGCCCACCAAATGTGGGGTGACTGGACTGGGTGGAGGCCCACAGCACAGGGCGGTGAAAGGATTCGCCCGGAGCAGAACAGAGAAGACAGTATGTTATTGAATACACTGCAAGGGAGGGGAAGGCAGGACAGCAAAGGAGAGACTGTCGGCTTCACCCTCTTTTTTTTTTAAAGGAGAAAAGCAAATAAGTTTAATAACATATATACCTCCTGTATACCTGGGGCCTACCCACAAAAACTGACTCCGTGGCTTCACCTTTTAAAGTGTTTAACTGATTAGGTCAGGCCCACCCACCTAAAATAATCTCCTTTTGGTGGACTCCATGTGATCTCCCATAATATTAATTGGCTTCACCTACACCCAAAGAGGGGGATTATGCAAGACATGTACACCAGGGGGCAGGCATCTTAGGTTTCTGGCTACCTCCGTGCTGAGTGGTGCAGCCATAGGAGGGCAAACTAGAATCATTACACCTTTTCTCTTTATGAAGACTTAGCAATTGGGCAATTATTAATCTTTACCTTTTTATGTGAGACAGTCCCTAAATCGCAGTGGACAGGTGAGCAGTTTTGCTGGTCCTCACCTTGATTGCATCCATATTCAAAACCATTGGCTTTTCAGAAGTGGTCTCTCCTGTTAGAGTTTTCTCTGTTTTCTTTCCTTCAACCTTAAAACATCATGTTATTTCATTACAGGCCAACTCTCCGGGCTGCTAATGCTTCTCAGTACCGTTGCGCAATAAATAGCCGAGTCTTCTCACCACAGTGTCTGTAACACAGGAGGAATCCCGGTGCTGGAGGCCTGTTTCCCTTCACCGCCAACCGCTCGTGCCCTCTGGAAGTCCTTTTTTTTCTTAATGTTTATTTATTTATTTTTGAGAGAGCACAAGTGAGGGAGGGGCAGAGAGAAAGAGAGAAGGAGACACAGAATCCGAAGCAGGCTCCAGACTCTGAGCTGTCAGCACAGAGCCTGATGCGGGGCTCGAACTCACGAGCTGTGAGATCATGACCTGAGGTGAAGTCGGATGCGTAACTGACAGAGCCACCCAGGCGCCTCGTCAATCAATTTTTAAGAGCCATTGAGTTTGCTTTTCTGAATCGAGAAAGCGTGCACATGCTAGAACCGCCATTGGGCCCCATGGTGCTGAACTTCATCCTGATTTCTGCTTTTAAAAAAAGGGTTGTTTTTTTTTTTTTAACATTTATTCATTTTTGAGAGACAGAGTGCAGGCAGAGGAGTATCAGAGAGAGGGAGATGCAGAATCCAAAGCAGGCTCCAGGCTCGGCTGTCAGCACAGAACTGGGTGCGGGGCTCAAACCCACGAACCGTGAGATCATGACCCAAGCTGAAGTCGGATGTGCAACCGACTGAACCACGCAGGCGCCCCTTGATTTCTGCCCTTAGAGGAGGCACAGCTTCTCTGGGGTTAGAAGCCTGCCCCCAGGGAGGGCGGTGACAAACATAAGTGCACTGTGATTTCCTTGGGTCTGTCTGGGTGTCCGGTGGAACACAGTGATGCTCCGTGAGTGCTTGGGAGGGCCAGGAGAGAGACTGGCCTCTGCAAGTGGGACCTGCCCCTTAGATTTCCAGCACATTCCATGGATCATGTTTTCCTGTTTCCACAGATGGCATTTTCTTGCCCCAGTTCTCCAAGCTTTAAAGTCTTAAGTTCTGGGTGCGCCTGGGTGGCTCAGTCGGTTAGTTTCTGACTTTGGCTCAGGCCACAATCTTGCGGTTTTTGAGTCTGAGCCCGGCATCAGGCTCTGTGCTCTCGGCGCAGATCCTCTGTCTCTCTCTCTCTCAAAAATAAATAAACATTTAAAAAAAGGTTTACAAAACTAAAGTTCTCATTTGCCTTGAAGTCTCTCCTGTGGGGAGTGGGCTCATCATCTAAAGGACGATCTGCCCTTAGTAATATCCTACTTTTTCTGATGGGCTTTTTACTTTTTGATTTTGGTTTCATATGTATGTGTTTGTATATGTATTTATATTGAGGTGTGGCTGACATACAAAACAGTTGTGTATATGTTTGTGCATATCTTAATGAGTCTAAAGATACAGATATGCCCATGAAATCATCACCATATACAGTGCCCTGCCTGAACTTATATCACCTCTAGAAGTTTCCTCCTTCCCTCTTTTTTTGTCTTTTGGGTATGAACGTTTAACATAAGATCTACCCGTTTAACAAATTCGTAAGTATACAACACAGTGTTCTTCACTATAGGCTCTGAGCCGTACAGCAAATCTCCTGGACTTTCTCTTCTTCCCTGAGTGGAACTTTGTGCCCTCGGGCCAATGACTCCCTGATCCTTACCCCCCTCCTCCGCCCCCTGCCCCCAGCTGGTTCTATGAGTTTCACGATTTTAGGTTTGCCATACAAGTGGGATCATGCAGTAGTTGCTCTTCCGTGTCTGGCTGATGTCACGCAGCGTAGTCTCTTCCAAGTTCATCTCTGTTGTAGCCAATTGCAGGATTTTCTTTTTTAAGGAAAACCTATATATGCAGGTACCACATTTTATTTACCCATTTGTCCGTTGATGGACATTTAAGTGTTTTGTTTTTTCATGACTTTTTAGCTCTTTTCTTTGGTGGGGCTCCTGTCTCAGATCCCCAACTAGGGTCCATGTTCCAGGAGTCAGGGACCCACGCGCCTTCAGAGTCTCCATGCATGGAGCTCCTGGCCTTGACCATCGAAGATGTCTAGGAAAGGTAGCCTCTCTCCTCCATTCTCACTGCCTCTGCGGCTGCAGGCGCCCCCACCGCGGTGCCCTCAGTCCAGGCCCTCCGGCCTGGTGTCAGGGGCAGTTTTCTGTAACGCTGAGTCCGGGTTAGGGAAGTGGCATACATCTAATCCAGGCCCTTTTGTACTTTCCCCTACCCCAAACATATACTTAAAACCTTTCTTTGCCTGCAGGAGTGTTTTTCAAATTAGGGACACAGACCCCCTGGGGGGTCTTTAAAATGGTACCGGGATGACTGTGAGTTCCATGAGGATATTTTGATGTTGTGTTTCATTTCAATGATAATCTTCAAGACATTTTTAATATAAGCTTACACTAGATTATCTGGATCACTACCTTATAACCGATCCTGTTGTGCGACTTAAGTGCCTACATTTCTGTTTGGCTTGTTTTGGTGCCAAGAGAACAGTGGAGGTGATAGGAGTTTAACCGTTCATGCAGCGTTTTTCTCAGAGAGAGAGAGAGAGAGGATCTGTGTGAGCTTTGAGAAGCACTGGGTAATGAGCTAAAGCCAGACTCCTACGTCCAGCTCACAGGGACCTCCGTGCGCAGCTCACGGTCTCCTCCAGACTCTGCCCACGTGAATCCTGGGCCCTCTCCCTCCCTAACCGCCCCCCTCGGAGTCTTTCATGTACCCACTGAATTCCTTTCCACTCTCCCGACTCAACCCTGTGTTCCATCTCCCGGAGACCTCCTCAGACATCCCAGAGGGGGGACCTCTCCTCCCTAGTTTGTGTTCGTCCAGGAATGCCCTTGGTGACGGCATTTATCCCCTTGATGGCATCAAGGGTTCACCTGGCTGTCTCCACAGCAGAATTCCGAGCCCCCAGGAGACAGGACCCAGCTGTCTGCCTCCCTGTGCCTAGAACCCAACAGGCGCTTAATACACACTGTCACATGGCTTTGTCTGTGCCCAGGAGCTGTGTGGTCACACCAGATCTCCTTTTAGCTCTCTTCCCGGGTCTGCCTTGGATCATGTGTCCTAAGGAGCTGGGAGGTTTGCTAGCATCCTGCTCTGCATTTAGTGGAGGCTCAATTAACATTCCGTGATTTCTCTGCTCAAGATGGATTGAGCGTAATTTTCTTCCCCTTTGAGCAAATGTTTTATCAAGAAAAAACTGAAAATAGGATCTGTCAGTTCAGGTTCCGAAGAAGCATTGCTCGCATATTACTCTGCTGTTTGCCTTCCAATCTGCCTCACTCGGCTATACGTCAGAGTGTTTGTTGCAACACCCTACATGAGCTTCTGGACTCTTCTGGACACCCTGAAGCTTGCCTTGACTTACTTTCCCAGTACAGACCACTCTCCTGCTCACTTGACATCTTACTCTTTTTGGTGGGGATGACTCTGGTTAGGCTTACTCGACAGTATTTCCACAGCCAACCACCAGACCTGCTGACGTTTGCCCCGCCAGCCATTCTCTTTGTCTCGGGGCTGGGGGGGGGGGCCTGCGGCCCTTCACAGTCCACTCGCCGTATGACGCTCGTGGTCCCTGGGGCCGCTGGGCAAATGAGTTGGCTTGAACTCGAGCCCTTCTTCTCTCGCGCGCGCACTTGTTTGTGTCTGATAAACTTTCTGAAGATGTTTGAAAAGTAAATGTTTGAATTGCGCATCCTTATTTGATCGACCTTCTGACTCCCCAGCACCGCCGGACCAGCGGGGGGAGGCGTGGAAGGAACTCACTTAAAAAGGCCCCGCACCATCTTCTGTATCTTGACTATTTCCTGTTCCTCTGGCAGAAGCTGGCTGTTTGGGTAGAAATTAATTTCATTTATTAGTATTTTTTCACTGATAGAACCCCGCATTGTCTCTCCAGAGAATCATGGTGAAGGCCCTGTTACCCCCCCCCCCCCCCCCCCCCGGGGATTCTGATGTCTCAGATCTGAAACTTGAGCTGGGTAATAGTGACAACCGCTTTATAAAAATAACATTTTTTACTATTACAGGGGTGATATACACTCCAGGCAGAAAAGTCGGAAGATTCAGAAATAACCACAAATCAAAAAGGTACAGTTTCAGCACCTTAAGGTGGCTGCCGGTGCTTTTTCCCTGTTTCCTCCATGCCTTTCCTCTGTGCATTTATGGCTGTATTTTACAAATGGAACTTTCTGTTTCTTCCACTCCTCAACAGAGCATAAACATCCCACCATGTCAATATGTATTCTTTTCCCATATGTAGAAGCACATTTTACTTACCCAGTCCCTTGTTGGACATTTGGTTTGGTTCTAATTTTCTGTTATTACAGTTACCTTGTGATAAGCATCTTTACTCCTGCGTCTTAGCTGGCATTTCTTTTATCGTGTCCTGAGGATAAATTCTGAGCAGAATTCTTGGATCAAAGGGAATCTACCTTTTTTAACACCAAAATAAGAATACATTGACTTATCGAATGTTGTTCATATAGAAAATGAAAGATTAATCTGCTGTCGCACAATCAATGTTAATAGCTGGGCAGCGCTCCTTAACATGGCTTTCTGCTTTGCTGGGGGCGGGGCGTTGCGTGCAGTGGGAAGTTAAGAACACGAACTTTGGGGCCACGCGGTTCTGATCCGTGTTCCGCTTCCCGGTTATGTGACCTTGGCAGGTCACTGTAGCTCTCTTTGCTTCAGATTTCCTTGTCTACAAAATAGGGACAATAAAAGTACCCATCTCGAAGTCATAATAAAAAATGAATTACTGTATGTAAAATGTTTAGGATAGCCCCGGCGCATAGCAAGTGCCGTATAAATATTTGCTATTATTTTATTAGCTAGTTTTTTACTTAACAAGTCGCTGTGTGTATCGGTGAATAAAAATCCCGTTATTCTTAATGGGGGCTATACAGTGTTCCATGACAAGACTGCCTGTGTGTTTAACCAGTCTTGTGTTCTTGCTAGTTATCTCCTATTTTTTCAGAGCGAGATTTTATTTTTAAGTAATCTCTACCCCCAACATGGGGCTCCAACCCCACAGCCCCCAGATAAAGAGTCACATGCTCCACCAACTTTGCCAGCCAAACAACCCACTAAGTACCTCCTTGTGATAAATTCATAGAGCTGGGGTTTGATGGGGGCTCATTTGTTTTAGTGTTTTTTATATATTTTCAGAGACAGAGAGTGAGCATGGGGGAGGGGCAGAGAGAGACAGACAGAATCCAAGGCAGGCTCCAGGCTCTGAGCTGTCAGGACAGCCTGACGCAGGGCTTGAACCCGCAAACCATGAGATCATGACCTGAGCCAAGTCGGAGGTTTAACCGACTGAGCCACCCAGGCGCCGCATGGGGGCTCACCGTTAAAGGCTTGTAGATACACATGTCCGGATTTCCAAGCTGCGTCTTCACAAAGAGCCCCGGCACTGTTTACGGGGACTGTGTCGGAAAGGATGTCTGCTTGACTGTGCAGCTTCGTCCGGTCACCTGGACGTAAACAGAACTGGGAGAACAATGGAGACCATAGGCTTTATTGTTAAACTTGAACGTGAGACCTGCACAGCTGTCCTGAAAAGCCGCCTCCATTAGAGGCCAAAATGCATGTCAATAGCCAGGAATTCCAAAACAGCCTGTCACTGTCACCACTCTGGCCCCTCTCTTAGAGTCAAATTCAAAGAAGGAATTGATCTATTTATTCATTTTGCTTGTTTCTGTCCTAATTTTCCCTGTTTTATTTTTTTATTTTCATTAAAAAAACCTTTTTTTTTTTAAGTGTATTTATTTTTGAGAATGAGAGAGAGCATGCATGAGCAGAGGCAGAGAGAGGGAGAAAGAGAATCCCAAGCAGGATCCACACTGTCAGCGTGGAGCCTGGTGTGGGGCTCGAACTCACCAACTGTGAGATCACGGACTGAGCTGAAACCGAGAGTCAGATACTTAACTGACTGAGCCACCCGGGCGCACCCCGCTATGTCTTAACTGGAAATATAATTCATGGAAAATCTGTACCTGGTAAGAAATGGTTCAGAATGAAAAATACATCCTCCCTCCTTCCCCAGACCCTAGTCTTCCTCCCCGAGTCACCCGATGTTACCAGGGGTGGGTACGTGTTCTTCTAGAAATAGTCTACGTCTGTGCAGACATACAGCTGTGTCTTTACTGTTTCTCTAGAAATAAGAGTGTCTGTGCTTTGCTTTTTCACAGAACAGTACAAAGCTTTTCATTTTTTCCACCTTCTGAAGGATACTTGGCATTTATGCGTCAGCGGTGAAAGGGCGGGTGACTGTATGATTGAACAGGACGTTTCCGGCCAGCTGCCAATCCTCTCTGACAGCGTTCTACGAAAGTTAGATGAAACCGTCACCTTGGCCTCTTACTCGTCACTGAATGCAGACTAAAGCCAGGCCAGAGCGTGGCGGGACACCGCATCTTAAGATAGATTTTGGTGGCTGGCTGGCTAGCTGTGCGTCACTGAAGGGAGGCAGTCTCTGTTCTGGGCCCCAGTTTCCTCTTAAAATGCAGATTTATAGGATCTCGGGCAAGTGTTACAAGGTCAACGCCTTGTCTCCGTTCCCCACTGTATCCCCTGCTTCTAGAAGGCCCGGGGGACACGGAGGGCTGATGAATACCTGCTCCCTTCCAGCTCCAACACCCCACCCTTCTCTGTGTCGTCTCCACCAGCTGCAGAGTCCTTCGGCAAGTCCTGCACCCGGACTCTGCCCGGATAGGGGCCCCTACCCTCGTGGAGTTCATGGTCGCTGACGATCCAGGAGAGGAGGCCCCCTCCGTCCATTCTGCTCTTCCACAGCAGCAAGCTGGCTAGTTCATGTATCTTCATTGGTTGTTTGTTGAGTGGCCCATTCTAATGCCAGAGGAGGTGTCTGGTCAGTGTCACCCTGCACCTGTCAGACCTGGACACCAAGCTCTTGAGAGCCAAGGACAGCCACTAATTATGTGTATGAATGGTGTTAAGTGCTTACACGTATCATTTCATTTAATCCCCACAATTACTTTCTGAAGTGGGTACATGTTTTCATCTCAGAGAGGTTAGGTCATGTGGGCAAGGTCACACAGCTCAACAGCAGAACTGCACACCCGCTGTGCCTCCTGTGCCATGGGAAGGGAGCCTTTGCAAGGGGCTGGATTCACTTCTCACTTTGGCTTACCTACAAATTATACTGCCTGACCAGGGGTGGGTCCCTTCTCTGGTCTGCAGTTTTCCCGTTTGAACAGGGAGGAAAGATAGCATCTCTGAGACTTTCAGAGCTCTGCACATTAGAATTCTGGGGTGTTTTGAGTTATTCGGGCTTCAGGAGACAGGTCCGTGGCATATTGAAAGGGTTTTAACTGAAGGGCATCTAATGAAGGGATGAGTTACCGAGATGTGGGGACCCAGTAAAGCATAGTGAGGGCTCGGGGACTAGGAACACACAAAGCCATTACCACCGCACAGCCTGGAGGGTCCAGGAGAGGCAGTGGAGTTAATGGAGCTCAGCGGAAGCTGGAGCAGTGGGAGAGAAGTGGCTGGGGGCTGTGACCCTCAGGAGAGAGGCAGCCACTGTCATAATCCCGGAACGGCCCCAGCGATGCCACCCAGCTCTGCACTGCACACCTAGGGACGGCGGCTGGGCACTTGGACATCCGGGGGAGGGGTGAGCGCTCACTCCCGGGGCTCTGCAGGCGGGCGTGCGAAGGAGCCAAGCAGAGAATAACCGACTCTGTGATTCTGCTGGTCTCACGGCCTGTCCTGTGAGGGCGGGGGGCAGTTGCCGTGACAGGCACCTGCTGAATGGGGCTAGAGCAGTAAGATCCCCAGCCCCCCACTGCCCACCACAGGGCTGAGGGAGCGGCCGAGAGCGTGGGGACAGCACCCCATGTCCCAGGCTTTGCTTTTCAAAACAGGCCGAGAAGCGAGCAGGCTCAGTCCTGACTCACGTGGGCAGCTCCGCTGCTTCTGAAGCACAGTCAACGTTTCCTGGGGTCCTTCGTGATGCATTTGGCGGAATGACTACTGCGCCTAGAAAGTCCCTAGAATAAATGTCCTTGCTCTTTGAGGATTCATCTTAGGCTTTCCATTCTGGGGAGAAAAGGATTCGGGGCCAAACACTCAAGCGAAAGGGGTTAGTAGAGGAAGAGAAATAACCATCTCTGGGCGGGGAGGGGGCACAGTGTGGGAACGTTAGCGCAGGGCGACTTGGTGGATGGTTTCTGGGAGCTGTCACCTGGTACAGAGGCTGCTTGCCTGACTTTGGTGTCTCTTATTCTACTGTGACGCAGGCATTGCTTCAGGGTCCCCCTGGAGCAGCCTCCAGGGCTGCGGGGTCCCTCCGTTCCCGGCCCCACGTGTCTGCTCCGCCGGGCATCCCCGCTCGCTGGGCGCCTGGACGCGGAGTGTCGTGCCCATTCCAATGTGGTTGTTCCCAAACATGCAGAGGGCACGCCGGGAGCTCCATGCGGCATGTCTCCCTACACGGGAAGGGAGGGCCAGTCGTCAAGAGTGCCTGGAAAATAATCTTCAGGACATATTAGGAGCCTTCAAAACACTGCACTTTTAGGGGTGCCTGGGTGGCTCAGTCGATTATCGGGCTCTTGATTTCCACTTAGGTCATGATCTCAGGGACAGTGAGATTGAGCCCTGCCTCAGGCTCCAAGGAGCCTGCTTGGGATTCTCTGTCCTCTCTCTGCCCCTCCCTGTTCTCTCTCTCTAAATAAGTAAACATTTTTTAAAAATCATAAAAAAAATAAAACTGTGCTGTGATCCGCAATTTCCACGTTTGGGCCCATCTCTTTCTTTCTCCTTTTTCTTTTTTTAAATTTTCTTTATTTTTGAGACAGAGAGAGACAGAGCATGAGCAGGGGAGGGGCAGAGAGAGAGGGAGACACAGAATCTGAAGCGGGCTCCAGGCTGTCAGCACACAACCCCATGCGGGGCTCGAGCCCACAAACCACAAGATCATGACCTGAGCTGAAGTTAGACGTTTAACCGACTGAGCCACCCAGGCGCCCCTGGTTCCATCTCTTAAGAAAATCAAGGATTGAGGCTCCTGGGTGGCTCAGTCAGTTAAGCATCCAAGGTCTCACGGTTCATGAGTTCAAACCCCGAGGGGGTCTGTGCCAACAGCTCGGGGCCTGGAGCCTGCTTCGGATTCTGTGTCTCCCTCTCTCTGTCTCTCTCTCTCTCTCTACCCCGCTCCCTTACACTCTGTCTCAGTCTCTCAAGAATAAATAAACACACACACAAAGAGAGAAAGAAAGAGAAAGAATAAAAAGAAAGAAAAAAAGAAAGAGAAGGATTGACACTGGCCAAAAAAAACCCCAAAAACAAAACTAACTCAAATTGAATGGGAATTTATTAGCTCCTGTGATTAAAGAGAAAAGAAAACAGGAGAGCCAGCATTAGGCACAGCTGAATCCAGGGGCTCGCGTGCTGCCCTTGCTCTTCTCTTCCTGGCAAGATGCACGCCCGCCGCTCCCAGACCTTACCCACCAGAAACCCCACCGCGCGAGGAGGCCTCTCCGCTGGAACCGACAGCGGACCTGATCTGAGTGTCAGGCTCTGATTGGGTCACATGCTCACTGCGACCCAATCACTGTGGCCAGAGGGATGAAGACGCTGATTGGTCAGGCCTCAGTCACGTGTCCTCCTTGGAGCCCGGGGAACAAGGTCTTCGCGACTGTGCCACAGTGAGTGGCAGGAGGGGCTCCTTGGGGTTTTGGGTTTGTTTGGGTTTCCGTATTTTTTGGTCAAAAGAAGGATGGATGCGGCAGACTGCAAAGCCCATGCCTTGGTCACAACATCCCATGAAAAAGTGAGATGCCAAACAGATGACCCGCTCTGGGAGAACGGCTTAAATTGTGACTTATTCATAAGATGGAATATTAAGCAGCCGTTAAAACATACTTTAGAATTAAATTTGTGGCGACAATTTAATGATAGTACTTATGCTAGAACGCTTTGAAAAAATAGGTTACAACGTACGTACGCAATACGCTTTCAACCGTGTGAAATATTTATGCTTTTAAAAACCCTGAGAGAAAACATGCAGAAATGTATGTTCATAGTAATGATGGCGAAATGGGTGAATTTCATTCTGTATATTTTCTTCTTTCTTTCCTCTTCTCTCTCTCTCTCTTTCTCTCTCCATCTTAATTTTAAAGTGCCCATTATATGCATGCCTATATGCAAACATTAACTTTTAAAATCCAAACTGCAAGATGACTTCTGCTTGGCCACCGTGTGGCTGAGCTGTAGCCAGGTGGGGATGACAGTGGGGGGGATAGGAGACGGGTGGGGGTGGCAAGGGGGGGAAGAGGAGGGCGGCTGCTCTGCCAAGTCCACAGTTTTAAGCCTTGAAGGAAGCCGCACACAGGTTTTGGCCCAGTTGGAACAACTGTGGGAGGTGGGCTTGGGCTGGAGGTAACTCTTCGTTCCCTTCCCAGGAGGACTGGGGAGGCTCCGCTCTCAAGACCTCCGTCCGTTCGTCTGTCCATTCATTCACTGCCCGTTAATTCAGTAGGTGAGCGCCCGTGCATGCCAGGCGATGCGGCAGGCGACCAGGCATGTCCTTGTCCCCCTGAAGCTCGCAGCCCTGCATGAGGACATGCACACACGCAGATGGCTCACCGCTGCCTTTACCCTGTGCCTCGGGCCTGGCTGACACGCGGGCACTGGCAGGAGAGCTTTTGAGAGGAAGCCAACGCATGGTGAGGACACAGCAGCTCGTGCGGAGGGAGGGACGGAGGGGCCCCTGTCCGTGAGCAGAACTCGGGCCGGGATCACGCCTGGCCTGAGAGGGCGTGCTGGGCAACGAGCCTGAGCGCCCTGGCTCTGAGCGAGGGGCTGTGGTTACCAGGCCCTAGATGGGGAATGAGTGCCAGGCGGGGGGCCACGCAGCGTGGGGTGGGGTGCAGAGGAGCCCAGACAAAGCCGGAGGGGGCACAGGGACCCAGGGAGGGGCTGGCCCCTGCTCAGAGCAGGTGAGGCAGAGAGCAGCCCAGCAGTTAGAGGAGAGTGGCCTGGCTCCCGGGGGCCAGCTTTCCTAATAAGGCCGCAGATGCCTGAGCTCTGGCCTGGGCCGGCTCCGGTGTCCTCCTCTGGAAAAGAGGGGGTCCTCCTCAGGGAGGAGATGAGTGCTGGGGAGCCGACGCGCCTGGGCTGGAGTGGACAGTCCACGCACATTCCTCGGGGCGGGTAGGAAGCGTGCATGTGACCAATTCCCAGCTGCCCTTGGAGTCATACCAGGAGGGAGGTCCTTGCCGCGGGTTTTATTTTCTAAAGAGAGCTGTGACAGTCTCCCGTCCTGTGTGCTCTTGTCATATGACCTTGCCACTCTGCGTGCCTTCTGGAGGTAGGTCAGGAAACTTCTGCCAGCACCCCCCCCCCGGTCCCTCTTCCTCCCTCCCCTCCCTGCCTTGGGGAGCTCACTCTTGAAACTGGGCCGCCATGCTTCAAGGAAGCCCGGGGTCGATGGAGAGGCCGCATGTGGCTGTGTGGGCCGAGATCTGGCTGACCTAAGGTGTCACGCACGACGAGGCCCAGGAGATGACTCCAGCCCGTTGCCATCCGAAGGCAGCCCCTCACGAGGCCCTGAGAACTGCCCGGCTGAGCCCAGTCGAGCCGAGGACTAGGTGACACAAATGCTGGGTGGTGTTGTTTTAAACAGACTCTAGGGGCGCCTGAGGGGCTCAGTTGGTTAAGCGTCCGACTTCAGCTCATGACGTGAAGTCGCAGTTCGTGAGAAGAGGAATAGTGAGGGGCGCCTAGGTGGCTCAGTTGGTTGAGGGTCCAACTTCGGCTCAGGTCATGATCTCACAGTTTGTGAGTTTGAGCCCCATGTTGGGCTCTGTGGTGACAGCTCAGAGCCTGGAGCCTGCTTGTTTTAAATAAACATTTTAAAAAAGTTTTTTAAATGAATAAACGTTAGTTCTTAGAGCAATGTTAGGTTCTAGCAAAATTGAGCAGAAGATACATTCCCCATATACCTCCTGCCCCCACATATATTTGGTCTGCCCCACTATCAAATCCTGGAGCAGCGTGGTACATTTGTTACAGGACAGTATGAATAACACCGATGAGTCGGTTGAGCCTCCGGCTTCGGCTCAGGTCAGATCTCACGTTCGTGGGTTCGAGCCCCGCGTCAGGCCTGTGGCTGGCAGCTAGCTCAGAGCCTGGAGCCTGCTTCAGATTCTGTGTCTCCTTCACTCTCTGCCCATCCCCCTCTCACGCTCTGTCTCTCTCTGTATCAAAAATAAATAAAACATTTAAAAAATTAAAAAAAAAAAAGAATAACACCGATGAGCCTATATTGGCACATAATTGTCATCCAAAATCCATAATTTGCATTAGGGCGCACTTTTTTTTATGTTTATTTAAAAAAATTTTTTTAATGTTTTTAATTTATTTTTGAGAGACAGAGAGAGGGGAGGGTCAGAGAGAGAGAGGGAGACACAGAATCCGAAGCAAGCTCCAGGTTCCGAGCTAGCTGTCAGCACAGAGTCTGATGCGGGGCTCGAACCCACAAGCTGTGAGATCATGCCTGAGCCAAAGCCAGACACTTAACCGACTGAGCCACCTAGGCTCCCCTTATGTTTATTTTTGAGACAGAGAGAATGTGAGCAGGGGAGGGGCAGAGATACAAGAGGACAGAGGATCCAAAGTGGGCTCCGTGCTGACAGCAGTGGTCCGTATGCGGGGGCTCGAACCCAGGAACCATGGGATCATGACCTGAGCTGAAGTCGGACACTCTGCCAACTGAGCCACCCAGGCGCCCCTAGGGCTCACTCTTGATGTTGTACATTCTGTGAGTTTGGACAAATATGTCATAGCACGTATCTGCCATTATAGTATCATTCAGAGTAGTGTCACTGTCCTAAAAATTGTCTGTTCTCGGCCTGTTCATCCCTCCCTCCATCTTCCCAATCCCTGACCACCACCGGTCCTTTTTAACTGCCTCCATAATTTTGCCATTTTCCAGAATTTCATGTAGGTGGATTCATCCACTATGTAGCCTTTCGGATTGACTTCTTTCACTTGATAAGGGTCCTTCTTTCACCTTCTTTCACTTGATATGTTTCCTCCATGTCTTTTCATGGCTTGATACCTCATTTTTTTGTAGTGCTCGATAATATTCCATTGTCTGGATGTCGATTTATCCATTCACCTTCTAAGGGACAGCTTGCTTGCTTCTACGTTTTAGTAATTCTGATAAAAGTTGCTATGAACATCTGTGTGTGTTTTGTGTGGACAAGAGTTTTCACCTCCTTTGGGTAAATACCAAGGAACATGATTGCTGGGTTTTATGGTAAGAGAATGTTTAGTTTGGTAGGAAACTGCCAAACTGCCTTCCAAGGTGGCCGCCCCATTTTGCATTCCCACGAGCCTTGCTCCCCCGTGCTCCGTCACTTGGCATTCGTATAAATGTTAGTGGTGGTTCATTGTTTTCATCTGCATTTCCCTGATGACATATGATGTAGAGCATCTGTCCTTTTCGCCCAGTTTTACTGAGATATAACTGACATACAACACTGTGTAAGTTTATGGTGTATAACATGATGATTTGGTACTTGTATTATATTGTGAAATGTTTATCGTAATAAGATTAGTTGACGCATCCATCATCTCCCGAGGTTGCCATGGTGTGTGTTTGTGTGTTGAGAACTTTTAAGATCCATTCTCTTAGCAACTTTCAGTACAGACAGTATTGTTAATTATCGTCACCATGATATACATCATATTTCCAAAACTTACTCGTAAGTAGAAGTTTGTACCCTTTGACCACTATTTCCCATTTCCTTTGACTGTCAGATCCTGGCAGCTACCAATCTCTCTTTCTTCCTGAATTCGGCATTTTTACAGTTCATATTATAAGTGAGATTGTATAGTCTTTGATCGATTTCTTAGCATACCACCCTCAAGGTTCATCCATATTGTTGCAAATTGTAGGTTTTCCCTTCTTTTTTTATGGCTGAGTAGTAGCCATTATCCATATGGAATACTCCAATGTATATGGAATATGGAATGTTGCATTATCTATATTATATATCACATTTTATCTGGTCATTCGCCAGTGGAATTTTCACGTCTTGGCTATTGGCTGGTGTGAGTAACAGTGCAATAAAGATGGGGTGCTGATGCCTCTTGGAGATGAGTGACTTCATTTCTTTCAAATATATACCCAAAGTGGGATTGCTGGATCCCATGGTTGTCTTATTTTTAACGTTTTAAGGAACCTCCATACTGTTTTCCGTGGCGCCTGCACCAATTTCCATTCCCCCCAGCCGTGCACTTGGGATCTCTTTTCTCCGCATGCTGTCAACATTTGTTATTTCTTACTTTTTTGGTAATAGCCATTCTAACAGGATGAGGTGACATCTCATTGCGGTTTTTTAAAGATTTATTTATTTTCAAGAGAGAGTGTGTGTGCAAGTGGGGGAGGGGCAGAGAGAGAGAGGGAGCCTGAGAATCCCGAGCAGGCTCCGTGCAGTCAACACAGAACCTGAGGAGGGGCTCGAATTCACAAACTGTGAGATCACGACCGGAGCTGAAACGCAGAGTCAGATGCTTAACCACATGACAGACCGAGCCTCCCAGGTGCTCCTCGTTGTGGTTTTGATTTGTGTTTCCCTGATGATGAGTGATGTTGAGCACCTCTCATGTTGGCCATTTGTGTGTCTTTTGGAGAAATGCCTATTCCAGTTCTTTGCCCATTTAAAAAAATGTTTTATTTATTTTTGATAAGAGAGAGACAGAGCATGAGAGGGGGAGGGGCAGAGAGAGAAGGAGACACAGACCAGGAAGCAGGCTCCAGGCTGTGAGCTAGCTGTCAGCACAGAGCCTGACAGGGGGCTCGAACCCACGAACGTGAGATCTGACCTGAGCCGAAGTCAGAGGCTTAACCAACTGAGCCACCCAGGCGCCCCCTTTGCCCATTTTTAAACTGGATTTTTGTTTTTGTGTTTGAGTTGTATGAGTTCATTATATATTTGAATATTATCTTCTCACCAAATATATGGTTTGCAAATATTTCCTCTCCTTCTGTAGACTGTCATTTCATTTTGTCAATTGTTTCTTTTGCTGTGTGATGTAGTCCCATTTGTTTATTTTTGCTTTTGTTGCCTGTGCACTGATGTCATGTCCAAAGAACTTGTTGCCAAGACCAGTGTCAAGGAGTTTTGCCCCTGTGTTTTCTTCTAGGGGTTTGATGGCATCAGGTCTTAACATTTAAGTCTTTCCTGCATCTTGAGTTATTTTTTGTGAGTAGTCCAATTTCATTCTTTTGCATGTGAATATCCAGTTTTCCCAACACCATTTATTGAAGAGACTTCCCTTTCCTTATTCAATATTCTTGGCCCCTTTGTCAAATATTAGTTGACCATATACATGTGTGTTTATTTGGGGGCTCTGTATCCTGTTCCGTGGGTCTATGTGTCAGTAGTTATGACAGTACCATACTGTTTTGATGACTACAGCTTTGTGACATAGTCTGAAATCAGGAAGTGTGAGAGAGCATTTTTCATGTATTTATTTTCCGTGTGCTTCTTTGGTGAGAGGTCAGGTAACGTCTCCGGCCCACTTGTTAATGGGGTCGTTCATATCCTTGTTGACTTTTAAGGGTTCTTTGCACATGTTTGTTATCAGTCTTTATCCAGTGTGTCTTTTGCAAAGATTTTCTCCAAGCCTTTGCCTTGTTTTCTCGTTCTCAACATCGTCCTTCACGGAGCAGAAGTTTTGAATTTTAATGAAATCTAGCTTATAAACTATTTCTCTCATGGAGTGTATCTTATTTATTTGTTTATTTACATTTATTTATTTATTTATTATGAGAGAGAACAAGCATGAATGGGGTAGGGAGAGAGAAAGCAAGAGAGAATTCCAAGCAGACTGCATTGTCAGTGCAGAGCCTGACGTGGGGCTCAAGCTCACAAACTATGAGATACTGACCTGAGCCAAGGTTAAGAATCAGATGCTTGGGGGGCACCTGGGTCGCTCAGTCGGTTGAGCATCTGACTTCAGCTCAGGTCATGACCTCACAGTTTGTGGGCTCAAGCCCCGCATCAGGCTCTGTGCTGACAGCTCAGAGCGTGGAGCCTGTTTCCGATTCTGTGTGTCCCTCTCTCTCTGCCCCTCTTCTGCTCATCTCTCTCTTTCTGTCTCTCTAAATAAATATTAAAAAATTTTTAAAAATAAATAAAAAGAATTAAAAAAACAAAAGAGAATCAGATGCTTGGGTCACCTGGGTGGCTCAGTTGGTTAAGCATCTGAATTTGGCTCAGGTCATGATCTCATAGTTTGTGAGTTTGAGCCCCCCATTGGGCTTTGCACAACAGTGCACACCCTGCTTTGCATCCCCCTCCCCACTCTCTCTCATACTCTCTCTCTCTCCCTCCCTCTCTCTCTCATAAACATTAAAAAAATAAAACAAAAAGTCATCACCACTCCTAGTGTCCTCTAGGTTTTCTTCTATGTTACCTTCTAGGAGTGTTATAATTTTGCATTTTACATTTATTTTTTTAATGACTTTTCAAAAAAAAAAGTTTATTTTTGAGAAAGTGAGTTAACAGAGGAGGGACAGAGAGAGAGAAGGAGTGAGAGAGAATCCCAAGCTGTGGGGCTTGGGGATCCCAGGTGTGGGGCTCCAACTCCTGAACTGTTAGATCATGACCTGAGGGGACATCAAGAGTCAGACACAATGGACTCAGCCATCCAGGCGCCCCTGCATTTCATATTTAAATTGGTGACCCATTGTGAGTTCATTTTTGTGAAAGGTTAAGCTCTGTGTTGCATTTCTCTGCACGTGGATATGTAGTTGTTCCAGAACCATTTGTTGAAAAGACTATCTTTTCTTCATTATATTATTCCTTTGCCAAAGATCACTTGACTATATTATGTGGGTCTGTTCCTGGGCTCTCTATTCTGTTCCACTGATCTGTTTATTCTTTCACCAGAAGCACAGTGTCTTGATTACCACTGCTTCATGGTACGTCTTAAAGTTGAGTGGTGTCAGTCCTCCAATTTTGTTCTTCCTTCAATATTGACTCGGCTGTTCTGGATCTTTTGCCTCTGCATCTAAACTGTAGGATCCATGCATTGATATCCAAAGAAATGCTTTTTGAGATTGATTGAATGAAACAGATGGAGTTGGAAAGAATTGACATCTGGAAAATATTGGGTCTTTCTGGTCATGAACTCAGACTGTCTTTCCATTTATTTAGACCTTCTTTGTTTTGTTTTGTTTGTTTTTTAACATTTATTCATTTTTGAGAGACAGAGAGAGACGGAGCATGAGCAGTTGAGGGGCAGAGAGAGAGGGAGACACAGCATCTGAAGCAGGCTCCAGGCTCTGAGCTGTCAGCACAGAGCCTGACACGGGGCTTGAACCCACAAACGTGAGATCTGACCTGAGCCAAAGTCGGAGGCTTAACCGACTGAGCCACCCAGGCACCTCCAGGTGCCCCTATTTAGACCTACTTTGATTTGTTTCATCAGAGTTTTGTAGTTTTCCTCACATACATCTTGTCCATATTTTGTTAGATTTATATTAAAGTATTTCACTTTTAGGGACACCTGGGCAGCTCAGTCAGTTAAGTGTCCCATTTGATTTTGGCTGGGGTCATGATCTCATGGTTTGAACTCAAGCCCTGTGTTAGGCTCTGTGCTGACAGTGGGGATCCTGCTTGGGATTTTCTTGCTCCCTTTCTCTCTGCCCCTCCCCTGTTCACTCTCTCTCTCTCTCAAAATAAATAAATAAAAACTTTAAAATATTAAAATATTTCACTTTTGGTGATTGTTAACAAATTGCTATTATGTTTTTAATTTCACATTCTACTTGTTTATTGCTGATATGGAAGATAACAATTGACTTGTATATTAACCTTGTATCCTACAACCTTGCTATAATTATTTATTAGTTCCAGGAGGATTTTTGTTGTTGTTGATTCTTCTAGATTTTCCACATAGATGATCAGAACAAACACTTAAAAATTTTTTTTAACATGTATTTATTTTTGAGAGAGAGACACAGAGTGTGAGCAGGGGAGGGTCAGAGAGAGAGGGAGACACAGAATCAGGAGCAGGCTCCAGGCTGGGAGCTGTCAGAACAGAGCCTGAGTGGGGCTTGAACCCATAAACCATGAGATCATGACCTGAGCTGAAGTCGGCCGCTTAACCCACTGAGCCACCCAGCCACTCCTGGAATAAACACTTAAAAAAAGTAAACCTACTTTGCTCATCTACCTTGTGAGACATTTGGGAAGAGGAGGGTCTGAGGAGGGACGGAACAATCACCCTATGAAAGGTTCATGACGATGTAAAACATATCCTAACTTAATATACTTAATGTGTCTTGGGAGAATTTTCCTAGAAGCACGGTGTACTCTGAATTGCTTCTTGGAGTAGAAGTGCATCCAGATTGGGGCTGGGTCTCAGGGTGCCAAGGGTGGGCACTGGGAGCCAAGACCTCCGCTGTTCCGGGAGCGGTGGTGTCATGGTGGCCTCAGATCTGCGTGAGGCAGAAGCCTGGTGATTCGGCAGTGGCAGCTGCTCGCCACTCCTGGGCCTCTACCCAGGAGCCAGCACAGGGGCCTGGGTAGCCTCAGTGCACCTGTTTCCAAACTGGCACTGGTACCTTTTCTCTGTGTTTGGCATACAATAGCAGCTTTCAGGCACGAAAAGAGAGAGGAAACAAACAAAAAAAACAACCCTGAGAACAAAAAGCATCACCTTTGCAGGAGACATCTGTTACCTTTCACCTGGGGGATCTGCTTACAGCGCCTTGCTGACCCTTTGAGGATAACCCCTTCCCAAGTGCCAGCCCTAGGGACTGACTTCCCAGGCCTAGGGCTCCGCAGGTGAGGGTCATGTGTCCTGGGCCTGCCCAATCAGCATGTCCTATTGGCGTGGCCTCTGTGATTGGTTCAAGGGCAGGCCCGAGACTCCAGCTTGTCCAATGGGAGTCCTTCCCAGGACTTCATTAGAACTTACTGGGAACCAAGCCCGAGTGGCCTTTCTGGTGGAGTCCCCAATGTGGGACGCCATCCTGGAGCTGGGATTGGGAAGTAGGCACTGGAAGGAGGACGTGGGGAGCCTGCTTGAGAAGGAAGCCACCACAGAGACCACGGGCAAGAGACGGCAGAGAAAGTGGAGTCTGACGTGATTGTCTGAGGGCCTGGGTGGTACTCGGCTGAAAGGCAACCACGCCCTGGCATTGTCAGTTACATGAGCCCATAAATCCCTTTTTATACTTAATCCCGTTTGAGTGGTGTCATTTAAAAGTGAAAGAGCCCAGGGGGCTCCTGCGTGGTTCACTTGGTTGTCCCTCCAACTCTATGTTTCCATTGAGTGTAAGGTCTGCTTGGGATTCTCTCTCCCTCTCTCTCTCTCTCTCTCTCTCTCTCTCCCCCTCCCTCCCTCCCTCCCTTTCCCCGCCCCACCCCTGCTCACACTCTCTCAAATAAATTAAAAAATATTTTTAAAAATGTTTTTAATTTATTTTTGGGAGACAGAGAGAGACAGCATGAGCAGGGGAGGGTCAAAGAGAGAGGGAGACACAGAATCCGAAGCAGCCTTCAGGCTCTGAGCTGGCTGTCAGCACAGAGCCCGACACGGGGCTCGAACCCATGAACCGTGAGATCATGACCTGAGCCAAAGCCAGATGCTTAACCCACTGAGCCACCCAGGCGCCCCTCAAATAAATTTTTAAAAATTAAAAAAAAATTTTTAGAGAGCCCGAACTGTCATTCTTTAAGAACTGTGCAGAGCTGAGGGCTGTATGCAGCAGACCTGGTTCTAGAAAGACATAGTCCAGACTCAGGAAAGAAGCCAGGACTTTCTCTTTCCTAAAACCTGAGCCTTTCCCTTTACTTCCTCCTAACTCCCAACACTCATACAGGGAACTGACCGTAAAGCCCCCTGAACCCATTACCTGCCCGTAGCCCTGCCTTGTACCGTAGAGCAGCACCTGCCGGGTGTGCAGTTGCTTGGGCATCCATCTGTCCGGGCGGTTTGCTCGGGCCTCTTTGAGCTCTAGTTGCCTCGTCTGTGGCAAGAAGAGCAGAAGCCTGGTCCTTGGTGAAAGCACTAGTGGGGTTAGTACGCAGAGCTAACGTGGGCCCTGTTCGCTGGACAGTCGCCTCGTGCTGCATGCTTCATTTGTGCAGTTTCATCTGCTCTGCTACACATCCATAAGGCTGCGTTACTTGCCCCATTTACAGGTGAGGAAACTGAGGCACGGTGCGAAAGCCACACAGCTAGTCAGCAGGGAGATTGCTCTTGAGCCCAGATCTGTGGACCACAGAACCCTGGTGTCTCTGAGGCAAATGGGAACCTGCCCCGGGCTCCAGACCTCCCTGAGATGCAAGTCCTTCTTCCACACGTCTCATTTGGTATCTGGTCCTACACAATGTGCTACCCTGTGTGTTGTGGCTTCCGTATGTTACAACGTGGGGAAGCATGGGAACAAATCTCTACCACTGTAGTCTTATTAATATGAATAGATTTAACAAATGAGTGCGCCTAACACAACACACATGACTGTGCAATCTAACTGTGCCAGGGTAATTAGCATATTTCTTTTTGAAAATTATAGGTCACTGAAGGCAGCCTGGCCTGGCAATGGGACACACGTTTCAAGATAGAGAATGTCACTCCTTTCCATCCCATTCCTGTGACCCATGCATAACAGCATCCCAAAGGAAGGTCAAAGGCACACGTTTGAGGCCCTTGTCATGGCCCCAAGTCCCCTCCCCTAAGTCAGAGTGTGGTAGGGGCACCCAGGAGGCAATGCCAAGGCCGGCTCAGCCCAGCACCTTTGCCCCAACACCTATGCTGGAGCTCCAGCCAGCCGGCAGCTTCCTGAACCACCAGAAGGGGGCAGACTGTGATTTCTGAAGCCGGGACACAATGGGTGTATGAGGATATTGGCCGGAGGGGGCCGAGGTGCCAGGCTGCCATCCTGACTATAACCACCTCAGAACAAGCCAGGAACCCGAAGTCTGGGCCTGACTCTGCAAAACCTTCAGGTGTGGTGTGGCTCAGAGCAGCCCACCCCACTCCATGTCTCAGGTCAGGTCATCCAGCAGGGGCAGCCGGGACAGGCTTGGGGTTGGCTGTGTGGGTGTGAGTGGGGGCTGGGAGCTTGTCCTGGAGCTGGAGAACGAGGACCCTGCCTTTACCTGGATTCTGTATTCAGTCAGGGTGGCTGGAGATTTTTGAGTGGGCCGAAGTTCCCTCAAGCCACCCCTACGCCTAGTCACTGCTCAGAGACACCCCTCAGACCTTAGAACCCTCCAGAGCCACCTCACTGCCCTGCGTGGAAGGACCAGAGGCAAATCTCTGAAATGTCCTTGTGCATCGTGGTTCCAGGCAGGCAGGGCCAGGAGATCCAGTGCCTCCCTCCCATCCCCAAAACGACCGGCCCCCTGCTCCACACCCGCCACCACCAGTGCTGGTGGCCGGCAGGCCGCCGAGGGCCAGAGATGTGCTAGGTGTGCCATGTGGACCGGCCCTTCCCTTCCGCAGCAGGCCCTCTTTGGGCCCAGCAGCCTGTGTCCCAGACCTCAGTCCCTGCCTGCATTGAGTCCGTTGTGAATTCCCTGAGCCCAGCAGCCCAGGCTCTCAGATGGCTCAAACAAAGAGAATTTTAAAGTGACACGAGCTGGACAGGCAGCCACGAGAGGGTGTCTGCCCAGATTAAGGGGAGCTCCAGCTTGGGCCTTTGAAGGGCCTTTGGTTTCCTGGAGTGATGATGGATTTTCACAACAGAATTAGGAAAAGCCGCACCAACCCCGACTCACCCGCTGGGACAGGGCTCACTGTGTCACCCCGGGCTGCGGGGACACCTGATATTTCTCACATCCCCACTGCAAGTGCTGCCCCAGGCAGTGGCACAAATGTCGGCGCCCCGGAGTGGCTTCTGTGTTTGGGGGGCGGTCCTGACTCCAAGCTGGCCCCCTCCAGCCCATCCTCCATCTGCCCCCCGCTGAAAGCCTTTCTATGACTCCCACCATCTCAAGACAGAGTCCAGGCCTTTACCTGGCCCTGCCCCCCTTCCTGGCCTGTGGTCAGCCGCTTCCCCCCCCCCTCCCCTCCACTGCCAGCCACCTGCACTGCTTCCAGGCCCCCGGACCCTTGCCTTGCCTTTGGACCATCATGCATCGCTCTGCCTCCGCCTGACCTGATCCCCCTCTACTCTGCAGCCAACCCCTCTTCAAACTCGTGTCGGCTTCTATGTCCCTTCTGTGAGGCCTTCCCTGACCACCAGCACCCTCAGTCCTGACCCCAGCTCCTTTCTGGTCTAGATCTCATTGTTATTTTTTCCCCAAAATTTTTTTAACGTTTTATTTATTTTTGAGAGAGAGAGAGAGAGAGAGAGAGAGAGAGAGAGAGAGAGAGAGAGAAACAGCATGAGTAGGGGAGGGACAGAAAGAGAGGGAAACACAGAATCTGAAGATGGGCTCCAGGCTCTGAGTTGTCAGCACAGAGCCCGATGCAGGGCTCGGACCCACCAACCTTGAGATCAAGATCTGAGCCAAAGCCGGAGGCCCAACACACTGAACCACCCAGGCGCCCCGTCTAAATCTCATTGCTATTGGTGTCACCATTGGTCATGCGCCATTCTGAGTCCCATAGCCCAGCTCAGGGCCAAATTCACAAATGTTACCTGAGGGCAGGCGGGGAGGAATGAGGGGCACATATGGGCCCTAAGGCGCCTGTTCCCTCAAGGAGAGGTTGGCTCAGTGTGAGGCTGGCTCTATGCCCAAGGGTGCACAGGCGGGCATCCGAGTGGTACCCAAGGCCACGCCACCTGCTCATGACTTGCTCCTTTCTCCCCTGGAAAGTCACCTGGCTCATTTACCCCAGATCTAGGGTCTCCCGTGGGAACTGAGCTGATCGGCCACCTGCAGATTCCCGGGTAGGGAGCTGCCATGGTCTTCGTCTGGAGCCCTGAGAGAGGCGGGCTTTGCTTCTCAGACCTCACCCACCCCACCCTCCTCACCCCCTGCCCCAAGCCCACCACTCCCCTGAACTCCACCTCCAGCCTCTTGCTGGAAGCTCTTTGCTTCAGGGAAAGGTGTCCCTACTGGACAAGGCCTGGGCCCCGCGGTGAGGCTTCTGGCCTTGGCACGCGGCAATGGCCCATCGCCATCCGGGCTGGTCCTTTGAGCCACACGCAGTGCTCGGACTTGGGGCATACTAAGAGGAGGAATGAAGACAGCCCTAGTTTCCAAATCCCAAGCTTATCTCAAGAGTTTATAGGCCTTCTGCTTGGAAAAACTTCTGAAGAAATCCGTTTTAGTGGCTCAGGAGAAGGGATTCAAGGACTCAGAACAACTCTAAGCCAGGAAGAATGACACGTCACCAGCAGAAGTGGGTGGGGGAGCCCAGTGGGAGCCTGTCCCTTTGCTGTCTGTTGAGGGCATCCCTTGGTGGCAGGACTGAGTCCGGGCATGCTGGGACGGCTGCCAGAGCTGACGTGAGCAGTGGCAGGAGGCGGCAGCCAAACACTGCCCCGGGAGATGGGAGATCGAGGCCCCGTTCTGACTCCCAGCAGCCCCTCGGTTCCGGGACAAACCTTTGGATTGATGTTGCAGATCAAATGGCCACAGGGGGCAGACGGCAGCATAAACAAGTCCCTTGTGTAGCAAGGGCCCCGCCTGAGGCCCCGCCTGAAGGGTTGGCTTCTTCACCCACTGGTACCTGTCAGGAAAACGAGCTGCCAGGATTGTCAGGTCTGATGATTATTTTTAGGTGAATTTTTAAAAGTTTGTTTATTTTTAGAGAGAGAGAATGCAAGCAGGGAAGGTGGAGAGAAAGAGAGAGAATCCCAAGCACTGGCAGTGCAGAGCCAGACGTGGGGCTCGAACTCACCAACTGAGACATCATGACCTGAGCAGAAATCAAGTGTCGGTGCTCAACTGACAGAGACACCAAGGTGCTCCTATTTTCAGGAAAATTTTTTTAAAAATCTGAGCTGTTAGATGAGATTTCCCATTTTTTAAAAAATATATTTTCAGACAGAGAGCGTGCATGCAAGTGGGGGAGCAGCAGAGAGAGAGGGAAAGAGAAAGAATCCCAAGTAGGCTCCTCACTGTGGGCACGGAGCCAGACTTCAGCTCATGAGTAGTGAGATCAGGATCTGGGCCGAAATCAAAAGTGCGATGCTCAACTGCCCAGAGATTTCCCATTTTAAGTATTGGTTCAATTAAAGTAAGGTTTCTGTGGGCCATATTTGATGGGGGCAGTCTGAATTGAGCCCTCAGAGGGTCCATTTGTAAAAGGCAGGTGTTTTCCTGGCTCGGGGGCCACCCACAGCCCCTCCCAGTGAATCAGCTTTGCCCCTGGGGACACCCCCAGGCCGTTGTTGATTGGACCAGGGATGGACTCCTGATGCAGAGCAGCCGGTCACAAGCCAGCCAACAATTTATGCTGTGACTTGGGGGCAATACTGCCTCCCCTCCCCCGCCCCCCAGTCTCACTGCTCAAGCTCCAGGTCCTCCACAGCAGAGCCTTCAGATCTGACAGCGCCTGCTTCAGTGATCAGCCTGTTTAAAGCGCCCACCACTTGAAATGCAAATCAAAACCACAGTGAGATATCAGAATGGCTAAAATCAAAACACAAGAAATGACGAGTGTTGGTGAGAATGTGGAGAAGGCGGAACGCTCTCCCGCACTGTTGGTGGAAATGCAGGCTGGCGCCGCCACTGTGGAAAACATATGGAGGTTCCTCAAAAGATTAGAAATACAATTACCATATGATCCAGTAATTCCACTATTGGGTATTTAAGCAAAGAAAATGGAAACACTAACTCCAAAAGATATGTGCACCCAGTGTTTATTGCAGCATTGTTTGCAATAGCCAAGATATAGAAGCAACCCACGTGTCCACTGATAGACGAATGGATAAAGAAGATGTGACACACGTGCGCACACACACACACACACATGCGCACTCACGCAATGGAATATTACTCACCCATAAAAAGAAATTAAATCTTGTTTAAAACTATATGATTTCATTCATATGTAGAATTTTAGAAACAGAACAAATGAATGAACAAAGAAAAAAGGAGGCAAACAAAAAACCAAAACTCTTAAATACAATGAAGAAAAGGGGGGAGGGGAGGGGTGACCTGGGCGAAGGGGATCAAGAATGCACTTACCGCCATGAGCACCAAGCGATACAGAGGATTGTGAGTCACTAAATTGTACACCTGAAACTAACATCACGTTGTATGTTGATTATATTTCAATTAAAAAAGTAAAATTCAACTGTGATATTAAAAAAATAAAAATAAATTAAAAAAAGTAAAGTGTCCACCACTCCAGGGCAATTTTTTTCTTTTTCACTTTATTCTCTGATGTATCCACAGCACCCAAAATGGGGCTTGACACGTCACAGACCTTCACCACGTGTTTGTTGAAGGAACGAGGAAGTTCCCGTGAAAGTCTATCTTTCTTGTCACTCCGGGACATCCCATCCCAACCCCCCCGCCTCCATGACTTGTGCTAGCTTCAGAGGGACTCATTCTAGCAATCAAAAGAAGTTATTCAAGGCTTCTTACTGGCTTGTCATGCAGAGTAAAGGAAGTGACAGGTGACAGTGTCAATCACAGACCCCGGTTCTTAGTAGCTGCTCAATACACATTTGGATTCGTCTTCTATTAGGGCTCTGAGCTGCCTCTCGGGGGAGCATTGCCCTAAGAATGTTCCAGCAGCCTCAGCAAGCAGATGGGAGCCTTGTTTGTCATTGCAAAACCCTCTGGGCAGTTCCCGGGCCCCACACTTGCACCAGGTTCAAAGGCTTCCCGGAACCCCACGTCTGGGCCAGTTCCAGTCCTGTTCCCAGCGTCCAGACATGGATGATGAGCACCGTGCAGGAGTCTATGGCTGATAAAGAGATCTCTGAGCAGCCGGTTCATATTGTGTGTCATCCAAAAAGAAAATCAATTTTAAACATCAGATAAAACGTGACAGGCGTTTTAAGAATGTATTTTATAAGCAATGCACTATGATGGGAACAGGGTTGGCGGGCTGATTGAGGTCTTGCTGCTGAGCCGGGTCAGTGTGGTCTGATGTGGACCCTCCTAGGGGCTCAACGGTCCCTGGCTCAGCATCCCAGGCCCCTGATGCCCAGACTGGAGGGCGCCTGCAAGCCAGGCTGCTGGCAGCTGGGCAAGCCGGCCAGAGAGGGTCTCACGCCGGAGGGAACTGCCATGCTGACGCTGGAAACCCTTCCGGAAGGAGAGGGAGGAGGCTGGTGCTGGTCCAGGCCTGACTGGAGTCTTCCTGGGCGTGACGGGCCAGTCACGTCGCTGCTGGGGGACTCAGCCTTCTTTCCTTTAAAATCAGGATAACCATACCTACCCACAGGGAGGGGCTGATGGGATCAGGAGAGGGGTGGTGAAAACACTTCGAAAAGAGTCTATTTATTTTAAACAGGGAGAGTCCTCACATGACAACATTTCTCAAATAATTCGTCTTCCCAGACGGGCTCTAAGATACAGAGTAAGTTTCCTTCCTGCCCTTGGACCCCTGCTGCTTCCTTGCTCTCCCCAGAGGCAGCCACTCCTAGCAATTTCTTACGCGTATCCTTCCAGCGATGTTCCTGGCGCGCACACGCATTCGTGCACACAGTTCTGGACTTGTTTTTTTGTGTGTTTTTTTTTTTCTTTTTAAAATTTTTGCCCCATTAGGCCTACACCTTGGAAACCATGTCCGTTCCTAGAGCATGGCCTCTCCCTTTTCGGTGCTTACCCCCAAACACGTGGGCTTCGCTACCATCCCACAGATCTGCACCTAGAGCGAGGATTGTGCCGCCGCAGGGTTCATGGGAGGAGCAAATGGAAAGGGAGGGGCAGGGGCGGGGCCAGCGGGAGGGGCGGGGCTAAGGAAAGCCAGCCACCCAGGACTGGAAGGAAGGGCAAGGTGGATGGGAGAGGAAGAAACAGAAGGGGTTCTGTGGGTTCATCTTGCTAGAGATAGATCCTTCAGAGCGGGGGCGAGAGAAGTGGGAGCCTCACACTATACTGTGAATACTACTACTACTACTACCAACTGCTACTATTTATTTACAAAAAATTCATTGCGCTGATGGTGTGTGTTCTGTGAGCCATTCCCCTACCCAGGGACATCTAAGTGTCCCCACAGTGCTGTAACCAATAGCCTGGTTCGTGTGTGCACTTGATCACAGGGTGGAAAGCACCCCATAAACTCGCGTGTTACGTCAGGAACCTGCAGAAACAACCCTCTCAGCCTGAAAAGTCTATGCCTTTGTTCCTGACTGAGCCATAACGAAGGTGGTGGAGGGGGATGAGGGGGGGGCCCGCAGGACTGGGACCTGTAGCAATGGTTTCAGGACTTGGCTTTGCTGAATTTATTCTCGAATCATCTTCCTCAGCCCTAGCCTTATTTTGCCCCGTCTGTGGTGTGACCTGAAGCACATCCGGAAATGGATTTTACAGACGTCCAGCCCTTGCCATCACCCTAGTGAAGAAACTTCTGGATACCTTCCCTTCAAGGATCCACACTGAAGGGACAGTAGTTTGGGGTTGCTGGGCCCTAGAGAACCTCTCGTGCCTGGGGTTCCCGCTCCTTTGGAAACTGGATGGCAAGGATGCCTGAGGTGGGTGCCTGGCTCATAAGGGCTCCCTCAGGGGCTCTGCCCCACCACGCCCTCTTCTGGAGAAGGTGCAGACCCTCGCCCTGCAGACCTGTCCCTACCAGCCCAGGCCAGCCTGCCCCTGGTTCCTCCCCGGGGGGCCCCTGCCTCTTCTGCAGATGGTTCGCAGTGAGGTGTTGTGCCCAAAGAAGAGGGGCCTAGCCAGTGGGGGTGTGTCCTGCCTCCTCCTTTTCCTGTTGGGTACATACAACACAACCAGACCGACACCATATGAGAACCACTGGGGTGGGGGAAGGCTAGGGAAATGGTTCTCGTCCCCGTTAGAAACTCCTTCAGGGGATAAGATTAATATTTGATGGACTTATAGGTTCTCTCTATTATAGTCCCACAATCCTAGTATCTGCTGTGCTGTTTTCACATTTCACTCAGGGGAGTGGATAGAGCAGGTATTATTTCCATTTGACAGATGGGAAAACCGAGTCTCCAAGACACCATGTGTGGGAGATGCTGTTGGTTGCCTGTCCCACAGCCATCCCCACCCTTCATACCAACACATACCCTTCCTCATCTGCATTTTGCTTGTCCTTCCTTCCTAGGGAAGCGGGCCACTCCACAGCCTGGGGGGTGATTTCTGACTGGCCAAGGCATGTTGATCTCTTCCTTTTCCCCCACATTCAGCATGGGCATGAGATGCAGGCTGGCAGAGAAGCCTGTTGGGGGCTGGTGAGGAGGTTTTCCTTGCTTTGATAAAAAGACCCAAGGGGTGCCTGGGTGACTCAGTCAGTTGAGTGTCTGACTTGAGCTCAGGTGATGATCTCACAGTTTGTGACTTCAAGCCCTGCATCGGGCTTGATGCTGTCAGCACAGAACCCGCTTCAGACCCTCTGTCTTCCTCTCTCTGCCCCTCCTCCACTTGCACTCTCAAAAATAAATAAAAACATTTAAAAAATCTGTTAAGGGGTATCTCAGTGCCTCAGTTGATTAGCTGGTTGACTTAGGTTCAGGTCATGATCTCTCGCAGTTTGTGAGTGCTGACAGCTCAGAGCCTGGAGCCTGCTTTAGATTCTGTGTCTCTCTCTCATTCCGCCGCTCCCCTGCTCACTCTCTCTCTCCAATAAATAAACATTAAAAAAATTTTTTTTAATCTGTTAAAAAAAAACCCATGTTAGAGCAAGTTAGAGTTACTCCCTTTTGTCTTTCGCCTCTGGTCACTGTTGGCTGCATGTAATTTCTGTAATGATGGCAGCCATTAGAGCCATGAAGAGAGTTAGCATAAGGTGCAAGTCCATGTGGAGAATGTGTATCAATAATCTATGGCCACAATGATGCTGCATAACAAACAGCCTCAAAGCCTAAGAGGCATTAGCAAGAAGCATTTATTGCTCATGTAACCGGAGTCGGCTGATCTAAGCTGGCTCAGGTCTGCCCCACGCCTCTCATCCTCCAGCAGGCTCTCAGGGCCACGGCAAAGTTGCAAAGGATGCACCCCAACACGCATGCCCCTTTCAAGCCCGTGCCTGCATCCATATGCTATTATCAATGCAAACCACCTGGCTGAGCCCAGCGTCAAAGCTGGCAGAGCCGGTGACTCCTCTGGGAAGATGGCCACTGGCAGGTCACAGGGCAGAGGGCATGGACGAGGGCGTGAAGAAGGGGGCCATTGCTCTAGTCTATCACAAAAGCAGAGCAGCAGGGTGAAAGGAACGTGTTCCCTGATGGTGTGGTTGACTTGCTGAATTAGCCAAGCCTGGAGCGTCCTACCTTGGAACTTTATGGTTATTTAAGAAAAAAGTTCTCACTGTGGAAGCCTTTTTGAGTTGGATCTTCTGTGATGTGCAGCCCAAGATCCCCCAGCTAGGAAGTGGTGGAGTAGAGATGGGGGGCGGGACCCCAGACTCAGGGTCTGAGCGTCTTTCGATGCCTCTGTGCCGTGGACTTGACCGTTTCAGAGCGGGGGCTACCAGCTCCTGCTCTGCGGTCCCAGGCCGTACGGAGCGTGGTCATGCTCGGGGCCCAGCGAGGCTGGAGAGAGTCTCAGGCCCTGTGTCGTGTCCTGGAGCAGGTCTTCTAGGCACTACCCACAGCCCTGTGTGTTGTGGGGGGGAAGACTCGGGCCTCAGAAAGCGGGGCCAGCTTCCTCTGATTACTCCCCTGGGGAAGAGGGCCCATGCTTAGGGGGATACCACACACAGTGTCCCCCAGCAGTTGTCTCCATTCTCATCAAGTCTGGGCCACCCGGAGCCATCTGATCCATCCCCCTGCCTGCATGCACTCACATACCACACCGGGCAGATCCCTAGCCAATGAAGATTGCCGCAGCCTTCCCACCAATGATGGTGGTTTCCCCGTGCCGCCTGTGAAACGGAGAACCCAGAAGGATCCCACAAGGTCGACAAGCTTTCTTTAGTCTCTTTGTCTTCAGCCCATCCCATGGGATTTGCTTGCAAAGGGTAAATCTAAAGGATTATATTCTCCCCTTCTTTCCCCAGGTGGGAGCTTGCAGATGTGGTAGTGAGCAGTCCGTCATACCTTGGAAGCGAGTGCATTACATAGGATTAGGCTTAGCTGTATAGAATAGAAAACCTTAAAATGATAGTGGCTTGAAGCCGATTAAGTTGATTTCTCTCTTGTAAAACAAGTCCAGATGTGAATAGCTCATGGTAGTAGAACAGCTCTGCCATCCATGACCCAAGCTCCTTCTCCTTTTCTGCCCCTTCAACCTTGGCATCGGCTTCCATCCCCCTGTTACTTCATGGTCCAACATGGCTGCCAGAGCTCCAGTCATCGTGACCAGGATCATAGGAGGGTGAAAACACAGAAGAGCAAAAAAGCACTCCTCTCAACCCTATCATTCCTTTTTTTTTTCTTAATTAAAAAGGCTTCATGTCCAATATGGAGCCCAACGTGGGGCCTGAACTCTTGACCCTGAGATCAAGACCCAAGCCAAGATCAAGAGGTGGACACTCAACCAGCTGAGCCACTCAGTTCCTTTTAAACATCCTTCCCAGAAGCCCCACTCAACAGTTATGCTGCCTTCTCACTGGCTGGAACACAGTCCCTGGTTGAGAAGCTGTGAAATATGTCCTTTAGGCCATGATTTTTATGATCAGTTAAAAACGAAGGTTTGATAGCTTCAAAGACTAAAGGAAGCGCCCATGTTGGGGAAAGTAAAGGGCGGCTTCTGCCACAAGACGTTCAACCTCCACTGACACTTATTTTTTGGGGGGCACCTGGTATATACCAGGCACAGGGCTAGACTGTGCCACATGGAGTTAAGTAAGGCATGGCATTCTGAAAACGTGTTTATTTATTTTTGAAGGGGGTGGAGGGGCAAAGAGAAAATCTAAGCAGGCTCCATGCTGACAGCCCAGAACCCTGTTGGGGGCTTGAACTCACGAATCGTGAGAACACTCACTAGCTGAAGTCGGACACTTAACCGACTGAGCCACCCGGGTGCCCCAGGACATGGTCTTTACTCTCAAGCCTGGTGTGGATGGTGACCACAGCAGACATGGCCGTTGGAGCTAAGAGTTTTTTTGACAACAGAATGTTTAACAAGAAAAAATATTCCATCCTTTAAAAAAATTTTTTTAAACATTTATTTATTATTGAGAAACAGAGAGAGACAGAGCATGAGCAGGAGAGGGGCAGAGAGAAGGGAAGGCACAGAATCTGAAGCAGGCTCCAGGCTCTGAGCTGTCGGCACAGAGCCCGATGCGGGGCTCGAACCCACAAACTGAGAGATCATAAACTGAGCTGAAGTTGGACACTTAACCGACTGAGCCACCCAGGCGCCCCAGAATGTTCCATCCTTGAAACCTAGGTGAGTGCATGTATGATCTGGACTTTTGGAGTCTCTTGAGACGCTTAAAGCTCTGGCGACACAGGACCTGCATTATTTCCTCCTGGCATCTGTTGGCTGGAGTAGGAGCCATCTTTCTCGAAAGGCCCCTTTCCTGTTGGCCGGAGCCCCTGTCACCCCGCCCCACCCCATGCATAGCTGCGGTGGGGATTCAGGTTTGCAGCCTCTGCTTACAGAAGGGGACCTGCTGGGGGCACCTGGGTGGCTCGGTTGGTTGGGCATCTGACTCTTCGTTTCGGCTCAGGTCATGATCTTGCGGCTTTGTGGGTTCGAGCCCAACGTTGGGCTCTGTGCTGGCAGTGTGGAGCCTGCTTGGGCTTCTCTCTCTTTCTCTTTCTGCCCCTCCCCCACTTGTGCTGTCTCTGTCTCTCAAAATAAATAAGTAAACTTAAAAATTAAAAAATAAAAAAGGAGGTGACCTGTGGTTGGGCAAGGCAGGGGTGAGGGTGTGCTGGACAGGTGTCAGGGGACTCTGTGTGGACAGCAAGCTGACACTGCCACTCATAGATGTGAACTCTCTTGTCCTTGTGCCTCTTGGAGTGGGGGATAGTAGAGCAAACCCATTGGCCTTCCAGAAATCTCTTCTTCTCTAAAGCAAGTGCTGAAGATATGAATATATCCTTTTTTAACTTCTTTCTTTGCGAAGGCGTCTCTGGCCCGTGGAGACAGGGAAGGCTGTCAGAGGCACGCACTCCTCTCTCCCCGGCAGATGACCCCTGTGTCAGGCCAAAGGTGGGCCTACCTCCCCGAGGCCCCAGCAGCTGCTGGAAAACTCTTCCAGAGTCAGCAGGGACCCAGGCTCCCTGCCCGGCTCACCTCGGAGCAGAGGCCCTCCTCATTAGTGCCCGGAGCCGCCTGTACGGGCTGCCCCCCAGAAACCTTCCTCCCGAGCCCGGGGCTGCTGAGATCTTGCTGGAACCCCCTTCCGTCTCGCTTCAGAGCACACCGGCTGACGCGGCCCGAGAGCGGTGAGCTGCCCGAGCAGGCGCGCTGAGGCCCATTCTGGGTGGCCTCCCCGCCTGCCCAGCCCAAGGGTGTCTTGCAGCTATAAATTGAGTAAATTGAAAATGTTACTGAGAGTTGGAGATAAAAGAGAGAGCTGGGTGTCTCCATGAATAAAACATGGGAGGGAGGCCATTTCTTGGAAAAATAGAGAGAATAAATTGTGGCGGATCAATTTTATCTAATTTCTTGGCGGAGCTTCTGACATGCAAATGAACGTGCTCATAATTTATGAGTGAGCTATGGAGATTACCAGAGGGAAGGGGTGCCTGGATTCTGGTGGAGAAAGGAGGGGCACGGCTAAGGATTTAGCAAAAGTCCACTAGGCTCTTTTTCCTTCAAACTCAAAGATTTAGAAACCTTCCCAGGGAAGGTGAAAGGCAGGCAGAGGGAATTCTGGATTCCTGGGCCTGTCTTTGGGGTCAGTTCCTCTGGGCACGCGCTCGCTGTCATAGCCACAGTGATGGCCAGCTGGCCAGCCCTGGCCACAGCAGACGTGGTCTGGCCACCAGGCCTGTGCTCGGTTGGTCCCCATGTCCCATCACGCCATCTTCCCAGCCAGTCTCTCTCTCTCCCTTTGGTTTCCAGCCTGAGTCTTCCCTGGGGGGTCCCAGGGAACTCACCTTTCCTTCGGTGCTCTCAAAGCAGTCCTGCTTGCGCAACCGTTTTCTCCGGCCTGAGCGATGACTGTACAATGTCTCAGTTGGGTGCTCATATTAAGAAATTAGGAGATTTCCCAGGCATTTCGGGATGTCTGGCTTCTACTGGAAGATCAGAGCGTCTGGTTACACAAGCTGACGTTTTCACTGCAAATTGGCTGGAAACAAGCAGTAGCTCCCGATCTCTTCAAGATAGAGGCTGTATACTTCCAATTTGGTGCAGACTCTCCCCCTCCCTATGGCCTGTCTGGGCCCGAAGCTGAATGTCTTTTCAGGCCATCTATTATTGGGTTTGCACTGTCGTTTTGCTCATAGAGGAGTTAGTGAGAAATTGGAAAATCTCTTCTTGTGATTCTGGCAAAACGGGCAAGTCAGAGGGACAGAGAGAGCAGGTTTCCACAGAGAGAGGAAGGAGAGACAAATTTTTTATTTTGGAAGGAGAGACAAATCACCCCAGCGGTAAATGTGGAAAGAGAGAAGGGGTGCCCCGGGCTGCAGTATCACTGAGTTGCCTGGCCAGCCCTGTGGGGGCCTGAGGCGGCAGCCTGTGTCGTAAAGGTCCCCCAGCTTTGCCTCACCATTTGAGTTCTGTGTTCTGGAACCTTGGGGACACAGAGTGGGAAGCTCGGAGGAGTAGAAGCAGCCCAAGCCAGGCTCTGGAGGCCACCCGGCCCCTCCCTGTGAGGCCCATTTTCAGAGAGAGCCCGAACGCCTGCTTTATAGAAGAGGGAACTGAGGCACAGAGTTTGGGAACTTGCAGCAAAGCCGGTTAGTTGGGGAGAGACTGGGCGTGCCCTGGGGCCTCTGTGATGCCCTTCCTCGGCCTGCTGGGGCTGAAGGGCTTTGTGGTCGGAACCGCTAACAACCTCTGGCGCCCACCTGGCTCAGAGGGTAGAGCACGCAGCTCATGAGCTCGGGGTTGCGAGTTCAAGCTCCACGTTGCGTATAGAGCTTACTAAATAAGAAAAAATAAAAACGACCCCCCACAACTTACATCCTTAGAGGGGCAACAGCTGCAAATGTGGCCCTTTCTCCTTCTGTACGACACTCCTTTCTGTCCCTCAACCACATCAAAAGCAGGAACTACAAGTTCAGACCCTGCATGGCCTCCCAGAAGCTCAGCGATCCTGCCCCTGGACCTTTGCGCCGCTTTTTTCTTCTCCTCGATCTTCATAGTTCTGCATCTTTCTTATCTTCTTATTTTTAATTTTTGTTTAATGCTTTTATTTATTATTGAGACCGAGAAACAGAGTGTGAGTGGGGGAGGGGCAGAGAGAGAGGGAGACACAGAATCTGAAGCAGGCTCCAGGCTCTGAGCTGTCAGCACCGAGCCCAATGTGGGGTTCGACTCCACGAACCGTGAGATCATGACCTGAGCCGAAGTCGGCTGCTTAACTGACTGAGCCACCCAGGCATCCCATGCATCTTTCTTATCTTCAAGACCTTAGTTTCCTGCTCCAAGTGGCCTCCCTGGTCACTCATGGCTCTGTCCTTATAGCCCCCCGTCTCCTCTAAAGTCATCTTATTTATTTGCTTTTGTGTGGACTGCCTCTCTCTTACCCCTAGGAATTAAGCACCATGAGATCAGAGACCAAATCTGTTAGCTGCTGAACCCACTGCACCCAGTAGGTGCTTGACAATGATTTATTTATTTGTTTGTTTATTTGTTTATTTGTGTTTTGTTCCAGTAGCCACAGATTTACTTTGCTTTTACTTTTTGTTTGGGCTTTATATATATATTTTTTTTAATGTTTTATTTATTTTCAGAGGGAGAAAGAAAGTGTGAATGGAAGAGGGACAGAAAGAGAGGCACAGAATCCAAAGCAGGCTTTAGGCTCTGAGCCATCAGCACAGACCCTGATGTGGGGCCTGAAACCAAGAACTGTGAGATCATGATCTGAGCCGAAGTCGAACGTTCAGCCGACTGAGCCACCCAGGCGCCCCTCAGTGATGATGTAAAGAATGAGTGAAAAGTGGCATGTCCAGGCATCTGACCCAGAGCAGCGTTTCGAGAGGAGGGGGCTGGCTGGGAAGGAAGTCCTCGAGCCCGAGGAACGGCCGGGTGGGAGGGACTGGCCCAGCTGCCCTCTGACGTATCAGGCGAGGGTGAGGCTGGCTACTGGGGTGCCGGCTGGCTACAGCCTGACTTTAGAAGTCCAGGGTGGCCCAGGGCGAACACATGCAGAAGGATTTGCAAGCCCACCAGAGCAGGGACAACACCGCAAAGACCCTGTGCGGGGTCATCGCTGGGTGGGCTCAAGGCGAGGCTTGGGGTGTTCGCCTCTATAACTCCCGGGTGTCCTCATGCAGCAGTGAGAACCCGGAATGTCCGGACTGTGAGGGACCCTTGGCCCAGGTCACAGCAAGCCTCTGTGGACACAGAAGTCTGCTCAGGGCCAGTCTGCGTCCGGGTCATTCACGAGTCCAGAGAAAGGCAGGTACTGTTGTTTGTGAGTCTCCAACAGAAATGAAAACAAGCAGAGAAATGACCAAATGGGATTTTGAAAATTGTGGGGCGTTTACAATATTTGCTTTGAGCAAACTAACACAGCAGTACGTTCAAAAGACTGCATGCAAAGCAGCTGTGCGCCTCAGAAGATAATCATGATGTTTAGAAGCAGCGATCAATTCCCATGTGTGGTGGTGAGGGTGGGTCTGGGAGTGAATACTCTTATATGACAGACATGGTCTAGGTCTCCATACTCTACGTGTAGCCCCTTGGGACAGCCTATGGAGCCTAAAGGCATGGCCTTTCAAGGGTGGCAAAAGCCACATGGCTTCCTTGAGATGGGCCTAGGTCAGAATCCTGCTGAACCTCAGTTTTCAGATCCAATAAATGGGCACACTCCTTTGGTGCACTGCTGGGCTGAGTTGAAAATGACTATGTGCTCAGTGCTTAGCACGGATTAAATGCCAGCTGTTTGGTTCAACCACAGAGCTGGGATCCAACCCCCAAGCGCCTGCTCTTTCTCCACCTCCCTCTGCCCCCATACGCTCATCTCTGGGGAAGGTTCCAGACTGTGCTAAGAGGACCTATCCCTTGAAAGCAGAAATGGGGTTTTTCTTCCTAAATCCGTTCCTTGGGGGGACGTCTTCAAAGAGAATTCTCGTAATTTCCCGTTATAAAATTTTATGTGCCATTCTAAACAATGAACTGTGAACATTAATTGAGCAGACTGGGAGATTTTCTGTTTTTAAGTCACAGACTATTTTAAAACCTCCCAGACCACAATTAACAGGCCTGAGGAAATAAGCATCCAGAGGGTGGCCCGGACAGACACCCGCCCTGCAGCTGTCCTTGCTGCGTCCGGGCTTCTCCAGGAAGGAGGGCCCACGGGAGGGTTCCCAGTTCTGCGGCTTGTGTGTGTGAGTGTGCGTGTGGGTGAGAGAGAGAGAGAGAGAGAGAGAGAGAGAGAGTATGTGACTAATGGCTTTCCATCCGCTCTGTCTGCCTGACTCATAGCAGGTCTGTGTCTGTCCATCAGTCCATCCATCCATCCATCTGTCCATCCATCCATCCATCCATTCATCCACTTGCCCACCACATCCATCTATCCATCTGTCCATTCATTCATCCATCCATTTATCTGTCCATTCATCCAACCAACCAACCAAATAATATTTGTTGAGTACCTACTATGTGCCAAGCTGCAGGTATGCGCAGAGCCATGAACAAAACAGACAGAAATCCCTACCCTCCTGGAGCTGATGTTTTCACAAGGGAGACAAAGAGAGCAAACACAATAAATGAGAACATTAGACAGTATATTAGGAGGTAATAAGGGCTTTGGAGAAAATCTAATGAGGAACACGAGGTGAGGTAGGAAGGAGGGGGTGGGGACAGGGCTGCAACTTGACAGGGGTGGTGGGAACAGGCCTCCTTGAGAATGTGACATTTGAGCAAAGATCTGGAGGAAGCCAGGAAGCAAGCCATGGGGTGGTCTCAGGTGGAATTGTTATAGGCACAGGGAAGGAGAGAGTGCAAAGGCCCTGAGGAGGGGCCAAGGAGGAAGGGGCAGCTGGACAGGGCTGGTTATCTTGACCTTGAGAAGAGCAAGAATCACTGCAAGTCTCCAAACAGAGGAGGGATATGCGCTGGCCTGCTCGGTGTTTTTAATGTTTATTTATTTATTTTGAGAGAGAGAGAGAATCCCAAGCAGGATTCTTGCTGTCAGCACAGAGCCCAACACGGGGCTCAAACTCATGAACTGTGAGATCACGACCTGAGCCAAAATCAAGAGTTGGACACTTAACAAACTGAGCCACACAGGTACTCCTGGCCTGCTTTTAAAAAGGACTGCTGATCAACCAAACTAAAAGGTGACCCCTGGGGGGAAGGCACTGAGCTGGCTCAGTCAGAGGAGCATGGGACCCATTTTTTCTTTTTTTAAAGCTTTTTAATGATTATTTACTTTTGAGAGAGAGAAAGAGAGGCACGAGCAGGGTAGTGGGAGAGAGAGAAGGAGACACAGAATCCAAAGCAGGCTCCAGGCTCCGAGCTGTTGAAGTCTGACTCGGGCTCGAACTCAACAGTCCACAAGATCATGACCTGAGCTGAAGTCGGTCACTTAACCAACTGAGCCACTCAGAAAAGGAACATATGACTTTTAAAAATTTTTTTAAATGTTTTTCTAATTTTATTTTTGAGAGAGGGAGAGAGAGAGAGAGAGAGAGAGAGCGAGCATAGAGCATGAACAGGGGAAGAGCAGAGAGAGAGGAAGACACAGAATCTGAAGCAGGCTCCAGGCTCTGAGCCTGATACGGGGCTTGAACCTGTGAACCGTGCGATCATGACCTGAGCTGAAGTCAGACGCTTAACCAACTGAGTCATCCAGGCTCCCTGAAAATAGGAGTGTATGACTCTTAATCTTGATCTCAGGGTTGTGAGTTTGAGCCCCACATTGGATGTAAAGATTACTTAAAGATAAAACCTTTAAAAAAAAAAAGTCAATCTACTGAATGGGAGAAGATCTTTGCAAATGACATACCAAATAAAGGATTAATATCCAAAATATATACAGAACTTATAAAACTCAACACCCAAAAAACAAATAATCCAATAAAAAATGGGCAGAGGACATTAACAGACATTTCTCCAAAGAAGACATCCAGATGGCCAGATGACAGTCGAAAAGATGCTCATCACTTATCATCAGGGAAATGCAATCAAAACCACAATGAGATACCACCTCACACCTGTCAGGATGGCTAAAATCAATAACACAAGAAACAACAGGTGTTGGTGAAGATGCGGAGAAAAAGGGACCTTTGTGCACCGTTGATGGGAATGTAAACTGGTGCAGCCACTTGGGAAACAGTAAGGAGTTTCCTCAAAAAGTTAAAAATAGAACTACCCTATGATCCAGCGATTGCACTGCTAAGTATTTACCCAAACAGCACAAGAACACTAACTTAGAGGGATACATGAGTCCCTTTGTTTAGAGAAGCATTATCTACAGTAGCATGGAAAAATAAATAAAAAACAGTAAAAAATATTTTAGGGGCGCCTGGGTGGCTCAGTCAGTTAAGCGTCTGACTTCTGCTCAAGTCATGATCTCGCGGTTTGTGGGTTCAAGCCCTGCCCCGCGTCAGGCTCTGTGCTGACAGCTAGCTCAGAGCCTGGAGCCTGCTTCACATTCTGTGTCTCCCTCTCTCTCTGACTCTCCCCTGCTTGCACTGTCCCTCTCTGTCTCTCAAAAAATAAGTAAAAAGCATTTAAAAATATCTACAGTAGCATGGAATAGATATGGAAACAGCCCAAGTGTCCATGACTGATGAATGGATCAAGAAGAAGTGGTATATATACACAATGGAATATTACTCAGCCATAAAAAATGAAGGATGCCTGGGTGGCTCAGTCAGTTAAGCATCTGACTTCAGCTCAGGTCATGATCCATGGTTCATGGGTTCTAGCCCCACGCTGGGCTCTGTGCTAACAGCTCAGAGCCTGGATCCTGCTTTGGATTCTATGTTTCCCTCTCTCTCTCTGTCCCACCCCCGCTTGCATTCTGTCAATCTCTGTCTCTCAAAAATAAATAAGCATTAAACAAATTTTTTTAAAAAGGATGAAATCTTGCCATTCGCAATGGCATGGATGGAGCTAGAGTATAATGCTAAGTGAAGTAAGTTAGTCAAGGGAAGAAATACCATATGATTTCACTCATGTGGAAGTTAAGAAACAACACAAATGAGCAAAGGGGGAAAAAAGAGAGACAAACCAAGAAAGAGACTCTTAACTATAGAGAACAAACTGAGAACAGAGAGGAGGAGGCCGGGGCCGGATGGGGGGAATGGGTGATGGGGATTAAGGAGGGCACTTGTGATGAGCGCTGAGTGATGTGAGGACGTGTTGAATCACTGTGTTGTGCGCCTGAAGCTAATATCACACTGCATGTTAACTAACTGGAATTAAAATGAAAGTTTTTTAAAAAGGACTGCCTGGGGCGCCTGGGTGGCTCAGTCAGTTAAGCGTCCAACGTTGGCTCAGGTCATGATCTCGCGGTTCGTGAGTCTGAGACCCATGTCGGGCTCTGTGCTGACACCTCAGAGCCTGGAGCCTGCTTCAGATTCTGTGTCTCCCTCTCTCTGCCTCTCCCCCACTCACTCTCTGTCTCTCAAAAATAAATAAACATTAAAAAAAAACTTTTAAAGGACCAGCTGGATGCTGTGTTGACAACAGAGCTGCTCTGTCCACCACTGAAGCCACTGGCCAGCCACATGTGGCCTGGAGGGCTTGAAATGTGGCCAGTCCAAATTGAGGTGTACCATATGGGTGCCGAAGGATTTCTCTGAAGGAAGGAAGAAAGGTAGGGGCGCCTGGGTGGCTCAGTTGGTCAAGCGTCTGACTTCGGCTCACAACATGATCTCATGGTTCGTGGGTTCGAGCCCCGCATCAGGCTTTGTGCTGACAGCTCAGAGCCTGGAGTCTGTCTTCAGATTCTGTGTCTTCCTCTCTTTCTGACCCTCCCCTGCTCACGCTGTCTCTCTGTCTCTCAAAAATAAATAAAACATTAAAAAAAAAAGAAAGAAGGAAGGCAAACTACTTCACCAACTATTTTAAAACATTGATGACATGTTGAAATGATAATATTTGGGATATATTTGGTTAAGGTATATATTATTAAAATTAATGTTATCCATTCTCTTTCTCCCTTTTATTTATTTAAAAATTTTTTAACCTTTATTCATTTTTGAGAGACAGATAGAATGTGAGTGGGGGAGGGGCAGAGAGAGAGGGAGACACAGACTCTGAAGCAGGCTCCAGGCTCTGAGCGGTCAGCACAGAGCCTGATGTGGGTCTCGAACCCACAGAACAGTAAGATCACAACCCGAGCCAAAGTTAGGCGCTTAACCGGCTGAGCCACCCAGGCGCCCCTCTTTCCCCCTTCTAAATGTGGCTATTAGAACGTGAAAATTCCACATGTGCCTCTTACTGTATTTCTCTCGGACAGCACTGTCCTGGGGAGTACAGGCCAAGGGCTGGCGCTGGGAGGCAGGAAGCCATGGCCACGTCCAGGCGGGAGGTGAGGGCAGCCCAGGGGGGGCCAGAGTGGTGTGAGGTGGAATTCTGGGTGCACTTGCTTTGCGAAGCTGGGTGTGTGATCGCACCATGGGGTGCTGCTTCATAGACGTGCGTGGAACAAGTACTGGGCACAGGGGTCGAGGTGGGGAGGGGGGTGGAAAGGGAGAGGGTTCCAGAGTCGGGGCTGGGCCGGGCGGCTTGGCGTTGAGGCAGAGGAGGGCTGGTGTCCGCACAGGGGCAGTGTGTAAACCCAGGTCTCGTGACAGACGACCGAGTGAATCCCAGGCCTTTCCTTTCTCATCTGTACAATGGAGGCAGGAGCGCTCAGCCTCCCGGAGTGGGAAGTTAATTGTAGGGTCTGGCCATAGACTACATGTGCCGTCAGTAAGGTGCTCTCGTTGGTGAGCTAGGACTAGACACCCTGGACGCAGGACTCTGATAGCAGGGGAGGGGCGGAGGGGATCTCTGCTTCCTTCCACCACGCCCTGTCAGCTCAGCCTAGTGCTGAGCCTTGCACACAGTAGGTCCTGAGTAAAGATCGCACAGAATAAACAAGGCAGTACTGGGATGCTCTAGGATAAAGTCTGTTGAATGCACAGCAGAAAGAGCGCTGGGTGGAAACGCTGATCACCCCAGTGCTGACTGAGTTGTGAGCAGCACACACATCCGTCCAGTTCTGTCCACCCACCACCTCCTGGACCCAGGCCTCCATTGCCTCTCACTTGGGCACCCACAGTGGCCGGCTCACTACTGCCCTTCCTTCCTTTCCCGCTCTCCATCCTTTCTCCACACAGCAGCCAGAGGGAGCTATTAAAAGTACATCCGGAGTGCCTGGGTGGCTCAGTCAGTTGAGTATGTGACTCTGGATCTCGGAGTTGTGAGTTCAAGCACCGCACCAGGCAGGGAGCCTACTTAAAACGACAACAGGACTATGACGTCTCGCTGGCTGAAACCTTCTACAGGCTTCCCTTGCAACCAAGAGGCAATTCTGCAAAGCCCTGCATGATCTGGCCCTATGTCCCTGGCCAACCTCATGTCTTAACAGTCTTACTGTCTATGTCTTCTTTGCTTTCCTATAATCAAGCCTGTTCCTGCCTCAGGGCCTTTGCACTTGCTGCCCCCTATGTAGAATGATGTTTCCTTCCATTTTTATGCAGGTGATGTCTCATCATTCATGTTTCAGTACAAGCGCCTCCTCTTTTAGCCCCTCAATCTTAAAAAACACTAAATTACTTCTTAGTAACTTAGTATTTCTTTTAATATTTGCTTGTCATATTTCATCATCAGCAACCCTGACCAAAAGTGTAAGCTTCCTGAAGGTTTATCCATCCTTGTCCCCCTCCTCCATCCAGCGCAGTGACTGGGACAGGTATCTGTCAAGGCAACAAATGTGCTTATCTGTGGCATCCCGAGGACTCCGCGTGTCATCTCATTGGATATTGATAAGATACTCTTTCTGTCACCATTATGGAGACAAGCAAACTGCAGTTCTGAGCATTCAAACCTGGATGTCTGTCTCTACCGCTCGTGCTCTCGAACACTGTGTGACACTGTCCCTCAGACCACGGTTCTGGCTCCGCTCTGCCAGCAGCCGAGTCTGTGGCCTTAGTCAAGTGCCCTGAACCTGCCCTTCTCTCTCCGGGGTGTGGGCTGAACCCTTCCGAAGTCCCCCCAGCTCTGCTGGTCCAGGGGCTGGTTCTCGGCGGGATGCGAGAGCTCCTATGGCCGGGTCCGCTCACCGGAACCTTCGCACCTGCCCCGCCGCACCTGTGGTCACGTTACACACACACACACGCGCATGCGCTGTGCTTTCTTTGATCTCCCTTCTTAATTTAGGTGGGATTTATGAATTTTGTTTTAGGGTAGTGAAAGGGGTGCTACAGAACATGTGATATAAAAGGAGGCCTTCTATCAGGGGTGGTGACAGAGTCAGAACCGGGGCCTGGGGCGGGAGCAGCAAGGGCTGCTGGGGGCTGGCGTCCCGTATCTGCATTGCGAGGTAGCCACGCGGGTGTAGCGTGGGTACAATTTCACTGAGCTGGACGTCAAAGAGGGATCACCTGACTGTGTGTAAGCCACACCGGTTTAAAAAATAAAGGGCTGGGGCACGTGAGTCGCTCAGTTGTTTGAGCTTCCGACTCGTGATTTTGACTCAGGTCATGATCTCTTGGTTTGTGAGTTTGAGCCCCGTGACGGGCTCTGTGCTGACAGCACGGAAGCTGCTTGGGATTCTCTCTCTCTCTCTCTCTCTCTCTCTCTCTCTCTCTCAAATAGAATAAACATTTAAGAAATAAAGGGAGGGGCGCCTGGGTGGCTCAGTCAGTTAAGCATCAGATTTTGACTCAGGTCATGATCTCACAGTTTGTGAGTTCGAGCCCCGTGTCCAGCTCCGTGCTGACAGCTCAGAGCCTGGAGCCTGCTTCGGATTCTGTGTCTCTTTCTTTCTCTGGCCCTCCCCCCTTCATGCTCTGTCTCTCAAAAATAAATAAATGTGAGAAAAAATTTTTAATAAAACAAAAATAACAAATAGAGGGAGATAATATGTGTGAAATAAGTAAGTGGGCCTTCGGACAGGAGGCGATGTCTTTGCTCATAGCCGTGCGTCTTCCCTTTTCATTCCGTCGGATGCCCGCACTCCGGCTCCAGCGCCTGCTCCTCCCTGACCCCACCTCCCTAGGCTCCTGCTGGCCCCCAACTCAGTACTCCCCTTTTAGCATTTCTCACGCGGTGACTTTCTCCCAGCCTGGGACACGGGCTGCCTGCGGTCGTGTTTGTTGAATGAATAAGCTCTCACTGAGTGCAGGAGGATCAAGTGAGGATTTGCGTTCTTGCCCCAGAAAGAGGCCGAAGAGCAGTGTCCACACCCCACACCCGGGATGTGCTACCTGTTACGTCATTAGCAGCTGCCCCTGGGCTCCTGCTCACGTGTCCACTCGGGCAATCCTCCCCTCCAGGCTGGTACCGGGATTGCACCCCATTAGAGGTGTGCACTCCCAGGGGCCACAAGGGCAGGGCACAAAGGCGGCGCTGCACCCATGTCTGCCCACCTCCAGAGCCCAAGCTCTGGGCCCTCACTTTTCCTGCTCAGTCTTGCTCAAGCAGGAAGTTGAGAGAAGAGAAGACAGCTTCTCCTCGGTCTCCCAACCTTTCCTTACCTCCTCATGCCGGGCCCTCAAATGTCTAGTCTTTAAATCGGATTTCCTTATCATGCAAGATACAGATACGATCTGACCTTCGGATTCTCAGTATATGCTTTCATGAAAGCAAGAGAGACTCCAGTCAGACCTAAGAAAGCACTTCCTGATGCTATATGATAAAATACTGTTCTGGGGAGGTTAGATGTGGTTGAGCGGAAAGCGGAGCCTGAATCCAGCGAGACGTGTGGTCTCCTGGGCCCAGATTCTGACTCTCAGTGAGCTCCGGGCTGTTAGGACTCACCTCGGAAAGAGTGAGGCCAGCCCGGCATTAGGCCTCCTGGGACCCACATCTCTCTGCTCCCCGATGCAGCAGGAGCCCAGGAGACCCAGAGGACACCTGCAGGGAGAGAGAGAACACTGACAAACTTTTCCAAGCAACTTTCCCGGCCTCAGCTTCCTCTGAGGATGCGGGCTGCTGCTTCTCTGGGCTCTGTCTCCCATGGGTGCAGGGCCCTGGGGAGGGGGCTGTGGGTGATTGGAGCCTGGCAACTTCCAAGCAAACCATGTGTCCCTTAGGGCTCCTTCCCAGGAGGACTCCTGGCCCTGGAGCTTCACTTTCCAGTCCTTTCTCTTAGGGACCTGTCCCCTCCCGGGCAGGAGCCCAGGTTGCTGAGCAGAGGCCACCAAAGGTGACCCTGGGGACCAAGAGAAGCTTGGAGAAAGCCCCGAGGTCTGGAGCTCCAGGACCTGGTTGCCAGGCCCCCCCACCCTCCAGACACACACCACGACTGGAGCTGAACTCCCCAGGCCCCTGGAGGGTGGGGGCCTCCCCCGGGGCCACCAGCGGCCTGGGTGGAAGATGAAATATCCACGCAGTTCAAGCTGGCAGGAGGCTCTCACAGGCGCCTCTTACTAAGCACACTTGGTTGTTTGGGTTTCCAAGCAGGAGAAGGCAGCCCGCCCTCGTTGAGGGACCCTGTGCCAGGGAGCAACACTTTCCTCCACCTCACCCACCTCATCTTGGTTGTCACACCACTTGGGGTTCGTTCCTCTGTGCCAGGCACGCGCCAGGTGCTGGGGGACCCAGTGCAGAGCACGGGGAGCAAAGCCCCACTCTCAGGGAACCTGTAGCCAGCGACAGACTCCTCAAACATCCTCCACAAGCGACAGGACCTGCAGTGACGGTGTCAGGATAGCCTGGCAGAAGGCGGGAGGTGGGGGAGGAAACAGGGCGTTTGCACAGGCCTGACAGACAGACGGACTGCGGCCCCGAGGCAGGAAGTGCCCGGGAAATTCTAGGAGCAGGGCGATGGCGTGGTGGTGGGGGGTGTCTGACGGGCGAGGTCCACGGAGCCTGCATCCTGCAGGGCCAGGCTGGCCCCGGGCACAGGACGACTGCTACTTGCATCGTCAGAGAAGCCACTGGAAAGTTTTGGCCGAGGACTGACGTCCCCATCCCGGCATTTGGAGAACACTGTTCTGGAGATTACGAGGGAACAGATTGGAGGACCAGGTGGGGGACACCTGTTAGGGTGAAGGATGGGGTGGGGGGGTGCTCCCCGAAGACCCTTGAGGTCCTTTAGGTGCTTGGGGCGAGGCTTGAGTGGGTTTCCCCTTCAGGCTTCAAGCTAACAAAAGGCCAACCCGCAGAGGCACTTGTAGCTGAGATTCACTTTGCTTTTTAATTCACCCTTTGTGGCTGTTGTGGGGTTTTGGGGGGCTGGGGGGGGCGAGGCAATCATTAGAAAGCAGTTCTGCTGTCCAGCATGTGAGGCGCAAGAAGGGATGGGACTCCCGCCCCCCCGGCTGGGGAAGTCTGGGCCAGCGCCTGGCTGCTGGTCAGCGGGCACCACGGCTCACCTCACCCCCAGGACCAAGTCCAGCACCACGGTTTTCCCACGGCCGCTTGGAGTAAAAAGAGGGCGCTTACCTGGAGCTAGTGCAGTGAGGCGGAAACTTGCTGCTAGGACATTATTCTGCCAGTAATAATCCCCTCTGCAGGTGCCCTCCGGCGTCAGCGCGTCCCCGGACATCACCAGAGTGACTCAGTCTCTCCCGCCACCAGTAGGCAAGAAATACCCAGTTGCAAGTTCTAAAGAGAAAAATCTCAGGTTAGATGTGGTGAAAGGTAGGGCTGGCGCTGGAGGAGGCAGACACTGGGGGCGTTGTACACCAGGGCTTCACTTTTCCAGAAGCTCCGGAGGCACAGGGATAAAGTAGCAAAGGTGCAGAAAGGGTCCCTTACATTTGCTTCAGATCCCAATGCCGGGCTTCCCCATTCCTGAGGCTGGGGAGGCTGGGGTGCTGACAAGGTGGCATGTAGGTATCTGCCGTCCTGATGCCTCCTGGGTGGGATCCGAGGGTCCCTAATGGCCTCAGGGCAGCATCAAGATGAAGAGTGTGGGTGCTAGGGAAGCACCCACCCCACTGTTTGGGTGTGAAGAGCTGCTCAGTCAGAGGCACACTCTGGGAGACCAGGGCCTGAGTGCAAGTGTTTATTTAGAGGTGATCTCAGGCAGGGGAGCGTGGAATGATGCAGGGAAGAGGGGAAGGCCATAAAGACTGGGGTTCTGAGCTGGAGGAGCCCACCCCTCTGGGGAACTCTGGAATCAGTGCACGCGTGGACCTGAGGGTGGGGGAGCTGGGATATTTATACACCGGGCTTCACCACTGTAGACGGATGACTGGAGTTAGCTCCGCAGCACCCAGGCCGGCCGTGTGCGTGGGCATGGTCTTCCTGGGTGACGGGAAGAAGACCCCAGGCAAAGAGGGGGAGCTGCCGGCTGTGGGAAGTCAGGCCTTCGGGCACTGAAGGGATATGGGGTGGTCATGGGGGGTGCACCCTCTGCGGCTGCCACAGCAAGTCACTCGGCCCAGCCTCTGTTTCCTCACCGGTAAAATTGGAATAAAAGCGACGCTGTTTCTACAGAATCAATACAAAGCCCTGTGTGGTAGGGTGGTGGGAGATTTAATGAGAGAGCTGTAAAGGGCACAGAGCACGTGCTCTGTTTTTGGGTGCTTCATTGCTTGGGGTGACAGGTATCTTCCAGGATCTGGGCCAGCAGGTAGGGATATAATGTGAACCCTGATGATTGGCTCCTGATCTCCCACGTGGGGCTCAGACCCTCACCAGGAAGGCAGTGACCAGGAACGCCAGAGAAGCACAGGTGTGATGGGTCCACCGTAGGCCCAGGGGGGTCGGCACGGGAGCACTAGATAAGGCCTCCGTTAAACCCTAGGAAGGCGTTAACCTTGGAGACCCCCACACCCACCCCAGTGTCTCCCAGGAGTCCCACATGGCCACTTCTGGGTGTATTCAGGGTGATTTGATAGTTGTCTGGTTGTACTCATGGGATGAGACGGGCCCAGCGTCCTCCCCGGCCACCATCTTGCCCTTCTCTCCCCAGCGTGGCCAGTGAGTGATACTTTCAGGTTGTCTAGGGATCGTATGGTAACAGAAATATGAATCATGAAACCCTGGATTATCCCAGGTGCAGGGACAAGTTGATCTTGTGGGAGAAAAATGAAGGCCTAAGCCCCACCGTGGGGAGAAAGGACTCGGGCTTTCCTTTCACACTTACCCCTGGAGACGGTGGGCAGACCAGCCTTGGCGCTAAGAGGACCTCCTTCTCTTTCCTCCTCTGCCTCCCTTACCGAGAGCCGGTCTTATACATGAAATGAGAGGGGAATTGCAGGTGACTTTATGGACACCGGCCCGTGGCCCTTCAACACCCACCATCGTGGGTCTGCATTCTCAGGCCTGCGGCTGCCAGCCCCTGACTTTTCTGTGGCTCCTGGAGCCCCCTTGGGCTGAGGGCCAGGTGGGCCAAGGTGGTGAGGAGTCAGCTGTCCCCGAGAGCAGCTCATGCCTCCGTGGAATAACCCTGGCATTCTCGCTGCTCCCTGCAGTCCCCAGAAGCAACCCCCATCACAGTTACCTGCACAATGACATGGCCTCTAAGGCTGCCCCCCCCTCCAACTTCTCTACTCCTAGTGTGCATCGCGCACTGCGTCCTAAATAATGTACTTGCCCCGGGAGACTTTTCTTGGGATTTCCTTGGGGGCAGGGGCCCCAAATGAAAATAACAGAACCAGGAGTTCTGCGGGCGCTGACTTGACTTTGTCCCTTCTGTTCATTTATTCTCACGCCTCCATCAGTCACACAAGACCCAGGTGGGGCCCCACACAAGTCAAGTTACGCTCAGGGATGCTCTTTAGCCTCTACCCACGCCGTGCCCGCTACCTGGAATGTCTTTCCGCCTGCTTCCCTCGGCCAACGTCATGGGTCTACCTGCTTCTAGAAACCTGGCAGCCTGATGCTCTTCCCCCGCACTTGCCCAACAGCTTCTCAGCCACCCTTGGGTACAGGTGGATGTGCTGTCGCTCACCTGATGTTTTTGGTTGAATCAATGCTCTCGGGGCTCCTGGGTGGTTAAGTCTCCAACTCTTGATTTTAGCTCAGGTTATGATCTCCTCGTTTATCAGTTTGAGCCCCGCGTCAGGCTCAGGATTCTCTCTCTCTCCCTCTCTCTCTCTGACCCCTCTGTCAAAAATAAATAAATAAACTTAAAAAAATAAATCAACATTTTCATTGACTCCGTTTTTTTGATTGTGGTAAACTATCCATAATATAAAATTTACCATTTAAACTTTTTTATTAAAAAAATTTTAATGTTTATTTTTGAGAGACAAAGAGAGACCATGAGTGGGGAAGGCACGGGGAGTGGGGGGACACACAGATTTCGAAGCAGACTCCAGGCTCTGAGCTGTCAGCACACAGCCCAACGTGGGCTTGAAATCACGAACAGTAAGATCATGACCTGAGCTGAAGTCAGACGTTTAGCTGACTGAGTCACCCGGGGGCCCCCAGAATTTAACTTTTAAATGGATGATTAATATCCCATTGTATGAATATATCCTATTTGTCAATTCATCTGTCAATGGATATTGGGATTGGCTTATTTTTTATTAAAAATTTTTTTTACTGTTTTTATTTATTTTAGAGAGAGAGAGAGACAGCATGAGTAGGGGAGAGTCAGAGAGAGAGGGAGATACAGAATCTGAAGACAGACTCCAGGCTCTGAGCTGTCAGCACAGAGCCTGACATGGGGCTCGAACCCACAAACCATGGGAAAATGAGCCAAAGTCAGACGCTTAACCGACTGAGCCACCCAGATGCCCCTGGCTTATTTTTTAAACTCAGCTATGTCCTAAGCATTAATATCCCTGAAAACCAGAGTTTGATGGTAAACTTTGTTTTGAATACCCATGAAATTAAATCTATAGCCAACAAAGCAAGAGAGAAGTGTAACCAAGGCCACCTCAGGTGATCCTGCGGGCCACCAGGGTTTCACATGCCCCTCTGGGCACTGTTGAATTTACAGGACAAAACCAAATCTCCTCCTCCATCCAGAGCCTGGTGCCTTGTCTACGCTCAAAATTGTTTGCTGATTGCTTTAGGCCTGAGGCTCAGAGTCTCATTTGGCCAGAACAATCCAGGGCACAGTTCAGAAACTCCCATCCCCAGCAGCTTGGGCTGAGCTCAGGGTCTGCTTGGGCTGTGGAGTCTGCCTGCTCCCCGCCCCTCCCCTGCCCCCGCCATGTTCTCTCGCCCTAACACTGCACTGCACCCCAAGCTGACCTCCAGCTACCAGCCCCCAAGTTCCTTTGCCAGCAGTCTTTCTCTGTCACAAGAGCCATTCTGCCAGTGATGCAGCGAACTGCGAGTGCCAGGGCATGAATGACCCCTTGCAAAGAGCCCTTGCCCAATGCCTGACGGAGTTGGTAGATAAGGCCCCAGCTCCCTTGGCCTTGGTGGGATGACTCTGAAGTGGTGTGTGCTCCATTCTAGCTGTCCAGCAAGGACTGAGCCCCAGCTGCCTTCGTTGGTGACATGCTTGACAACACAGCCTTTAGCGGCTACTGTCCCTTCCCTGTTTATGTCCCCTCTCTCCCACAGCTACTTCCTGAGACCACCTCCCAAGTAAACAACTTACACCGGAACCCTGGTCTCAGCCTGTGCATCTGGGGGAACGTCAGCTGTCAGCTAACGCACTGGGAAACATTACAGGGCATCAAAGTTTCCATGCCTAAGAAATGCACTCTTTTCTTCCTGATGGTTTGCAACACACAATTGGGGCGGGGCTGCGGGAGGGCCAGAAACAGTCTGGCTTTGCAGTGCTGTTTTCCGCAGGGGTTACCCCAACTGGATAGAGCTTCTCCAAGAAATGGAAACATTGTAATTAACATATGAAATCCTTACTTCTGATGTTATTAAATTTGTTCCGCTTATACAGCGCAGAGCATATTGAAAAGGCAAATTAAAATGTTATGTGTTAATAAGCTTGGATTAAATTGGGTTTTGAGAACCCAGGGAGGCGGAGTTAGTCCCACACGGACGCTGTGTAGGGTGTTCAAGGAGCCTTTTCCTCCCCGAGAAGCCGCTGCCTCTGAAATTACTCGAGAAGACACAGGATCTTAAGAGGAACCTCCCCAGTCTGAACGTATAGACTTGTGAGCTGTGTGTTTCTGTCGAGTGTATGTTTAGAGGTGGGTTTCTCTACACTTCAGTCCCCGACAGGAGCGTGGAGGAAGGAAGGGGAAATTAAGAAAGCTCTTGAAAGGAACGGGAAAAAAAACAACCCCTCGCAGAAGAGTAAGCTCTGGGAGCTGGAGCCACAAACATGAGCGTTCTCCCTCCCACACGCTCTGAGTGACTCGTGTCCCAGGCTCCGGGGACCCGATGAGCCAGGTTGGTCCAGGATGGGGTTGTGTTGTCCCTGACCCTTGTAAGGATGTCACGTTGGAGAGCCTCAGCCGGAAAACTGCTCTCTCAGAGCAAGGCTGCCCAGGACACTCTGGCCAGGCCTGGGGAATTCATTACAGTCCTTGTCGCATTTCTCACGGCTTTGCAAAGCTCTGTCTTCCTCGGCCTCCCAAACACTATTTTCTCCTTTGGTCTCTGCCTCCCCAGCCTCTGGCTTATCCTCAGCAGCCCCCTCCAGTGACAGTCTTTCCTTCGCTTCAACCTAGCCCTCTGGTCTTTCTACTCTGCAAACCTTTCTTGGTGACCTTTTCCATTCTTTGTGTGTGTGTGTGTGTGTGTGTGTGTGTGTGTGTGTGTGAGTTTATTTATTTATTTTGAGGAGCAGTGGGGCAGAGAATCCCAAGCAGACTCTGCACTGTGCAGAACCTGACATGGGGCTCAATCCCATGAATGGTGAGATCATGACCTGAGCGGAAACGGAGAGTTGGATATTTAACCTTAACAACAGAGCCACCCAGGCGCCCCTGACCTTTTCCATTCTCTGAGCTTCTTTCATCTCCTCCTCTGCTGCTCATTCCAGATCTCTCTCCTTTATTGAGATCCTTCACCCAAAACTTTACGTCCAGTGCACATGGGCTCCTTCCACCAGGACCCCCAAGTTCAACATCCCCCAGTAGAAAGTACCCTCTTCCTCCATGTCACCTCCCTTCCCTTGTGTCTCATCAATCCTAATATCCGAGCTGGGATTCGGGGATCGTTCTGATGCAGTATTAGTTATCTACTGCCGGGCAGCAAATCACCTTTCAAACCTAGCAGCATTAACACATAAGCATTTGTCATCTCCCACATATTCTGAGGGTCAGGAATCGAGGAGTAGCTGAACTGGTTGGTTCCGGATCAGGATCTCGCACGAGGTTGCTGTCAAGATGTTGGACAGGATTGCAGTCATCTGAGGATTTCACGGGCTCAAGGAAGTTCTTCCAAGTTGGCGCACTCACACGACTGTTGGCAGGAAGACTTTGTTCCTCAGCATGAGGATCTCTTCCAGAAGCCTGCTTGAGTGTCCTCATGACATGGCAACTGGCTTATCCGAGAGAGAGCAACTGGAAGCAGTGATGCCTTTGATGATCTAGACGCACATCATCATCGCTACCATGTCTGATTCATGAGAAGCAAGTCACGAGGGACAGCCCACACTCAAGGGGCAGGAATTAACTTCCACATTTGGAGGGAGGGGCGTCAAAGGGTTTAACCGACGTATTTAAAAACCGTCACTGATGCTTCCTGCCCCTTCTGTCTTTTTCTACAGCTGACCAACTTCAAATCCAGCTTCAAATATTAAATGGTGAACAGGACTTTTTTGAAAGATTATGAAAGTGGAGCATCTGGCTTAGTCAGTTAAGCATCTGACTTCGGCTCAGGTCATGATCCCACGGCTCATGAATTTGAGTCCCGCTTCAGGTGAGCCCCGCTTTTCTCTCTCCCCCCCGCCCCGCTCCTCACTCACTTGTGCTCTCTCTCTCTCTCAAAAAAATATAGAAGTTATACAGATCTATTGCACACAGTGTAAAAAGCATAAAAAAGTAGAAAGTAGGGATAAATATCTCTAATCCTACTACCCTAACTAATTGCTATTTACAAATTGGGGCTTTTTAAAAAAAGTTATTTTGATATATGGAGAAAGTACAAGTGGGGGAGGGACAGAGAGAATCCCAAGCAGGCCGCACTGTCAGCTCAGAGCCTGACATGGGGCTCGAACTCAGGAACCGTGAGATCATGACCTGAGCCAAAATCAACAGTTGGATGCTTAACCAACTGAGCCTCCGAGGTGCCCCAAATTTGAATTATTCTTTTGTGATTTTGCATTTTTTTCTAACTAAACTTAAAATTATATATTGCAAAAATGTTCCCAAGTAGCCAAATAGTCTTCAAAATCATGGTATTTAATGTCTGTGGAACATTCCAAGGACTGGCACTCACTGACTTTCCCTGACCCCGTCCCTCTTCTCCCCATCATGGTCCTCATTAGAGCCTTTGCGCCAGCATGCTGATTAATGCCCCCGTCTGCGGCTTTACCTCCTCCAATCCATTCTCTACCGGTCCGCGGTGGGATTGTTCTGTGACACAGATCTGGGCGGGTTATTTTCCTGCTTAAGACCCCTCACTGGCTCCCCTCTGTTCTTGGGAAGAGCCCCAGACTCTTCCCTGTGTCTGACAAGGGCCTTCCAGCCCCAACCCCTCCCCATGGGCATCCCAGGATCCAGCCGCCCCTGGAGGCAGGGCAGTGCGGTGGTTGGTGCCTGGGCATTGGAGCCAGGCTGCCTGGGTTCAAACCTCAGCTCGTCTACAGACCTGCTCTCTGACTTTGCTCAGGTGTCATCAGCTGAAAAACAAGAGTAGTGATATGCGTTGGGTGGGTGGGAACTCTGAATTAATATATGCAGAGAATTTTAAATGGTCTTTGGAGAAAGTATCATAATAAGTACGCAATGCCTCTGTGAGGTGTTCACCCTCCTCCTTGTGATTAGTCCCTGAATACACGGAGCAGTTCTCAAACAAGACATTCCACAAGAGCCGGGGTCCTCGGCCCCTCCTCTTTTATCTGGGGGAGGCCCTTAAGGCCACTTCAACCACTTGAATATGGTAGGAATGATGCTTTGTGAGTTGGGGGCCAAATGATAAAAGGCAGCTCAGTGTCTATCTTCTCCACTGGAAGAGTCGTTATTAGAATCCTGAGCTCCCCGTTCAGCAAGGCTGAGGCTGCCATGGTGGGAGGAAGCTCAAGTCACACAGACAGATCCCACGGAGGCTTTCTGGCTGGCTAGCTTTGTCCTTGGGGCCTCCTGGTCCAGTGACAGATTTGAGATGATCTCAGCCCTCAGTTTGGAGCTGCTCCAGCTTCGGGTTTTCCAGCTGAGTCCCCAGACGTCGAAGAGCAGAGACAAGCTGTCCCTCGGCCCTTCCCAAATTCTGGACCTGCAGTCTGTGCACACGATAAAACGGTGGTTTTCAGCCACTAAATTTTGGAGTAATTTGTTACACAGCAACAGATAACTGATACACACATGATCGTCTTCTCCTTCTCTTCCTCTTCCTCTTTCTTGTTCTTGTTCCCTATTCCCCCTCCTCCTCTTCCTCCTCCTTCTCTGCTTAGCAAACCCCTGCAACTTCTTCAAGGCCCCATAAAAAATGTCACCTTTTCTTGTGTGAAACCTTCTCTGACCCCTCCCTGCCCTCACAGTGTAGAAGGTTACATTTGCTGAAGGAATGAGTGAATGAGCCCCAAGTTATTTCTCCACAGGAGCTGACCTGCATGACAGAAGTATCCGGAGAATACTGACACAGTCCCCACATCGGGCTACTAGGTGGATGTTGATACAGTGAGGAAAAATCCTGACTCGTTCACATTCTATAAAATCACGTGGGAATCTTTACAAACGTCCAGGCCCGGGACGGCTGAGCCCCACTACATGCAGGGGCAGACCCAGGCACTGGCGCTTTAAAAACACCTGCCAGGAGATTCTAAGGTGCGGCCAGTGTGGAGCGCCCGTGCTGCTTACCCATGACAGCAGCATGCATGATGATGCTGGCTGACGCTTTCTGAGGGTTTGCTTTGTGCCAGGTGTTGGCCTGAGATTTTCATGAATTAACTCATTTAACCTACACCACCGTCGTATAAGGGGAAACTACAATTATCTCCCACTTTTTAATAGCTTTATTGCTATATAGTTGAATACAATAAACTGTATCTTTTAAAGTATATGATTTGATGTTTTAACACCCACATACTCATATCAACACGAATCAACAGCATCAAGACAGGAACATGTTGGTCACCCTCAAAGTTTCCTGGGGGGCACCTGAGGGGCTCACTCAGTTACGTAACCCACTCTTTATTTTGGCTCAGGTTATGATGTCTCAGTTTGTGAGTTCAAACCCAGCTTTGGGCTCTGGGCTGTCAGCACAGGATTTTCTGTCTCCTCTCTCTGCCCCTTCCTGCTTGCTCTCTCTCTCTCTCTCTCTCTCTCTCTCTCTCAAAACAAATACATATTTTAAAAAGGGTTTCCTTCCCACAGACCATCCTGGTTCTTGTTGTCCACAAGTAACTGCTGGTCTGTTTTATATTATCATTCAATCCGTTTCCAGTTTCTAGAATGTTATATAATCAAAATCATGCGGTATGTACTTTTCTGGTCTAGTTGTGTTCACTCTTAATAATTTTGAGATTCTTCCTCCTTGCTGTATATATGAATAGTCCATCGTTTTTCATGGTTGCATAGTATTCCATTGCACAGAAATATAACACTGTGCCCCATTAAATTTTTTTTAATGTTTATTTACTTTTTAAGGAGAGAGAGACAGAGTGTGAGCCGGGGAGGGGCAGAGAGAGAGGAAGGCACAGAATCAGAAGCAGGCTCCAGGCTCTGAGCTGCCAGCACAGAGCCCGACGCAGGGCTCGAACCCACAAGCTATGAGATCATGACCCAAGCCAAAGTAAGACACTTAACCGACTGAGTTACCCAGGCATCACACGCTGTCCTCTATTTTAAAAATGAAGAGACTCAGGTTCAGAAAAGGCACCTGCCCAAGTCACTTGGCTGGTAAGTGGTCAACTTGAACCCAGTTGGTTGCGTCCAGGGCCAAGTCACTTACCACCTATGCCCCTCTCAAACTGGGCCATGATGCCCTTCCCTGTGATAGGCAGAATAATGTCCCCCCCAATATTTATGGCCAGTCTCTGGAATCCATAAATATGGCACATAAGATGGTAGAGGAGTTAAGTTGGCAGACGCAGTTAAGTTGCTATCTGCTAACTTTAAGATTAAGAGATTTAAAAAAAAAAAAAAAGATTAAGAGATTTCCTTTGGTTATCCTGGCGGGTCCAATGTAATCACAAGGTCCTTTAAAGTGAAAGAAGGAGACAGAACAAGAGGTGTGAGTCAGATATTTGAGGATGTGCTGCTGCATTTGAAAGTAGAAGAACCACGAGCCAAGGAATGCATGTGGGTTTTATGCACTGGAAACGTAGGAACGGATTCTCCCCTCAAGCCCCCAGAAGGAATGCAGCCCTGTCAGTGCCTTGATTTTACCCCAGTGGGACCCATTTCAGACTTCTGGCCTCTGGGTCTGTAAGATAATAAAGTTGTGTTGTTTGAAGTCACTATGTTTGTGGGAATTGGTTACAGCAGCAATAGGAGACTAATATGGTGACCTTGTCTGCGCCCTGGGAGGACAGCATATGCCCAGGGGCAGCTGGGGCAGAAGGAGCCTGTCAGAGGATGTGGACACTGGGCAGAGTGTTTGCACTCCCAGCCCCCAGCCCCAAGTTCAGCACTGCTCCTGGTTGAAAACTTCCCGAGGACACAGTGGGGCGGCTGGGAGATGGGAGGTCCCAGAGCTCAGAGATGTCTGGGCAGAATAAATCATTCCCTAGTTCTTTTTGAGCCTAGAAGCAGAGTTCTTTACTACGTGACCCACAAGGACGCAGGCGCCAGCTGCAGGGGAAGCGGGGAGTGCGGGCAGGCTGGTCCCGCCTCAGCCACACAGTGGGTGCTCCGAGGAGAAAAGTTCAAAGCCCTCAGAGACGGAGGGGCTCATGGGAGCCCCTTGGAGCTGACAACCAGCCAGAGCACACTTAGCTCTGTGGCATCCAAGGCAGAGGACAGCAAGTATGAGGCCAGGCTGAGGGAAGGAGGCCGGGGTCATGGTCAGGTCAAGTCTGGACTTTCTTAACAGCCTTTAAGTTGGGGACTGAAATGACCCAATGATGCATGGGAGGGTCCCTCTGGCTGTTTTGTGGGGACAGAGACAGGAGACCACTCAGGAGGCAAATTGTACTTGTTCAGGTGACAGCAATGGTGGTAGCAGTGAGCTGGAGAGGAGGGGACATCTCAGGGAGAAGAGGGGGCGGCTGACACCAGTGGGAGGCCCCCTCACCCTGGGATGAGCCCAGACCCAGCTGGGATGGTGGCCCAAGGCTCTGACTCCTGCACACATTCCAGGCCTGGCCAGACCCAGCCGAGGGCAAGGCCGCGGAAAACAAATGCTGGAAAGCCCTGAATCCTGGCGTGAATTTAAGGGAATCTTTTATTGTCATTGTGTCTTGGCATGCAGAATTCTCGAGGAACTTTGACAAAGTCTTCTTGGAAGAGCAAGAACTAGAGAGTTCTTAGTTCATGAGGGTGTTCTTAGTTCAGGATCTAGCTGGGGGAGAGGGATGGAGGTAAACTGTCTGGGTGACAAGTGGGGCCCACGTGCCCTCCTGGCCCTGGGGACAGGGTCTCCATGGAGGTAGGGTTGGGGGGGGGACGGCCCCACAGTACTGGGACACTGGCCCCCATGTAGAGGGGTAAGTGTGTGAAGCCCGGGGGAAGGAACCCAACCCTTTGGCACCGCCCGCAGGAGGTAGCCCTGACATGGTGTCCAAGGCCCAAGCCTGCACTGGTCTTCCTACCACCGGCCAGGGCTCTGGGGGGCTGACAGCCAGGCCCACGGGGCCAGGGGGCAACTGGGCAGCCACGGTCTCTCCTCCAGCCTGGTCCTTCTCTGCTCCTGCCATGGCTGCAGGCAACCACATCTTCCACCGTTATGGGCTGAGTTGTGTCCCCCACTAACTTCAGTATTTGTGGTCCTAACCCCTGGTAACTCAGGATGTGATTGCATTTGGAGACAGGATCTTAAAGAGACAATTAAGTCGAAGCGAGGTCGTTAGGCTAATCCAATGTCCGAATGTCCTTGCAGAAAGAGGAAATCTGGACACAGACAGAAGAAACACCAGGTGAACGCCCAGGGAGAAGATATGATCTGCAAGCCAAGGTCAGGGGGCCTCAGAAGCCAGCCTTGCTGACACCTGACCTCAGACTCCAGCCTGCAGACGTGTGAAAAAATACATTTCTTTCTTTTTTTTAAGTTTATTTATTTATTTATTTAATTTATTTATTTAGAACCAGTGGGGAAGGGGCAGAGGCGAGGGTGGGGAGGGGGGGTGACGAGGGTCTGTGCTGACCGCAGGGAGCCGGATGCAGGGCTCAAACTCACCAACCGCGAGATTGTGACTTGAGCCAAAGTCAGACGCTTAGCCAAGTGAGCCACTCAGGCGCCTGGAGAAAATACATTTCCAATGTGTCAACCATGCTGTCTAAGGCAGCCCCAGCACCCACACACCTACTGTCGGGGGCTTCCTGTGTGCCAGGCTCGGTGCCAAGCCCGATCCATGTGTCACTGCTCTCCTCACTAACCCCAGAAGGTGGAGATCAGGGACCTTGTCGGGTCAGTCCGGCTCCCTACCATCCATGTGATCTCAGGCAAAGTGCTCTGCCTCTCTGGGCGTTACTTCCCTCATCTGTCCGGGGGCACTAGAATAGTACCCGCCTCTGAGAGGGGGTTTAAGGAATGATTCAAAATGTATGAAAGGTGTAGGCGTTTCTTGGAACATAAGTGGTGTTCACTAAATATTGCCTGTTACTAGTCTTCTCATTTTACAGATACTAACATGGAGGTTCTGAGAAGATAAGTAACTTGCCCAAGGTCACACAGCAAGCAGGATTCAAATCCAGACAAAGCTGATTGCAAGCAAACCCCACGGTGCCGCTTCCTCCCTTCCTACCCCTCTGCTGCTCAGAGCACACAATGGCCTCCTCTGCCACTCAGCTGCCACGCTACCTGTCTGGGATTTGCCTCCCTTGCCACACCGAGCCTCTCTTTGGGGCTGGCCTTGGCTCGTGTGCTGTAGTATCCTCAGCCCGGAACACAGGTCTCCTTGGGCATCTGTTTGGGAACCAGGTTCAAGCTGCACTTAGCCTAAGGCTGTCCATGGGCTCTTCCTACGGCTCTGCGTCCTCCCCTGGCCCTCACCGCAGCCCTGTGCAGTGGACCAGCAGGGTTCACAGGGGTGAGCAACCTGTCCAAGGACACACAGCCAGGTTCCCCATGCCAGGCAGCTCCACAGGGAGACCAGATTGTGCCTGGCGTCTCGGGAGCAGACCAGAGCCTGGGACCTGAGCGGTCTGGTCTCCTGGGCATAGCCCGCACCGGCACCGCAGAGGCTGCCACAGCACGGTTCCTTCCATGCCCACAGCCAGGCGTATCTGCAAACGATTTCCCGAGCACAGAAGCCTGCATGACGGGGAGGAACTCCTTGGGGTGCTGTGGCCCTCGCTGGAGAGACGTGTATCCGGAAACTCGATAGGAATCCGTGGTCCATGTCCTTACCTGGTGAGCAGCGTGCCACCCACATTTCGTGCATCCTCTGCGGCCTCTGATCATAACCTCCTCTCCCAGCCTGGCTCAGAGGTAGGAAGATCTGGAAACTCTGGCCTGCTTAGAGGCCACACTCAGCCCTCTACCCACTAGACCCCGCAAGGTGGGGTTGTGGTTCCCTAGAAGACAGACTGAAATGGGCCTGGGGTGTTCCTTGCGTGCCCTTTGCCTCTTCATACCTCCAGACATCCTGAGCTGCTGTGTCTTTCTTTCTTTCTTTTTTTTTTTGGCCTCAAAAGAAAGCTGGGGACCTACAAAGGGTTAGCAGCTCCCAGGCTCACTTGGAAAGATAGAAGATACCACTTCCAGCTTACCACCCACAGATCTCTTTAATACAGCCTGTTCTGGGCACGAGGTGGGGTGAGGGTATGTGTGCCTGAATCTCCTTGCCGCGCCCCCCCCCCCGCCCCCGCCACGTGCCAGAGCCATCTTCTTCCACCTAAGCATCTGGGACAGTCCCCAGGCTTGTCCCTTCTCTGCAGCCTGCGAGAGCTCCCTGCCTGCCCTGCCCTGGTCCTTCCCCTCTAAAATCGGCGTGTGTCTGACTCTCTACGGGTCCTGCAGGCCTTGGCACATCTTCTCCATTTGAGAGACTTTCCCATCTCCCTGCCCCGTTCCCTGTACCCAGCCCATGGCAGACATACCGACAGATCTTGGCCCTCTTTCCTGCTGGGCCCACCTGGAGACCCCAGGCCCCAGGCAGCAGGACCGCTTGATCACAGATGGCACATGAGATGAAGCCCATCTGCCACCCCAGAGCAAGTTCAAGTCCCAAGGTTTCTCCCAGCTTCCACCTTCTGCTTGCTAAGACGGTTCCAGCCTCAGTTTGCCCTTCTGTAGGATGAGAGCGCAGACCCCCACCTGCTCCCTCATTCTGAGGGGCTGCGCAGTGGGAATCGGGCTGTCTTCACTTGGGCATCTGTCTCCTCAGGGTCTGCCCCAGCTCCCGCCCAGCCGATGTCCCCTGCCTATGGGTTTCCACCGTGACCCTTCACAGCTCTCAACAGGTAGCTAAGTGCAGTTCATAACGTGCCCACCTGTAATTACTGGGATATTTAAATTGTCTGTGCCGAGGCTGACTCATCCGCTCCCCGCAATCTGAGCTGCACCAGCCTGTAAGATTCTGGAGCAAGAAATGAGAGCTGGAGATCTGCTTTCTTCCCAGTTTCAGTTCCGTGCCTTGAACATGACCTGGGGGTGTCTGGACAAAGCTCTGCCCCCTCTGACAGAGGGTTCCCCATCTGTGTAATGAACGAGAGCAGAAAGGGAGCATCGGTCAGAGTGGCGGAGTGAATGGCCGCGCCCCCCCCCCCGCCCCCGCACGGGTGGCCCGCTCCACGCTGTCCCTCTGAGCTCCAGCCAGCTGTCACTGGCTGCCTTGCATCAAGCCACCCTACCCGGTCTCACTCCACAATTATTGAAGAAGATGTCAAAAATCTGGGTTTTGGTGTGAAATATCCTGATTTTTACCTCGTAGCAATGAGTTCAATACTATATAAAACAAACACTGCGGGGGCCAAAGAAAACATGCCAGTGTGCCAGACTGGGCCCGGGCCCCCTGCTTGCTAACTTTGGACTGGAAAAATCTCTGTCTGACATTTAGTGCTGTGGCTCTCATCCCGGCGACACACCAGAATCACTTGGGGATGAGAAAAAGCTGACCTCCCAGATTTAAGGTCTGAGAGTGAGACGTCTTCGTGAACACGAGACACCACGGGGTGAGGCTGAACCCTGGCTGCCTCATGCATGGGCCGGCTAGGTGACCTGCGTCAGTTCTGTCACATCACTGCTGCTGTCTTTGAGACTGGGCCTGTGGAGTTTGTAGGCAGGACAGGGGGGGTTCATCCACATAAAGAAACTGGCACATAAACGGTGTTCAGTGAACTAAGGGCAAAAAGGGAATTGGTAGCTGCTTTTGACTTGGGGGTTTGGATCCTGCCTTGGAAAATAAACTCCTTTGCTTGCTAGACCGAGTAAATGGAGGGGACTGAGTGCCTCATTTGAGTTTGATTTCAGCTTAGGTCATGGTCCCAGAGTTGTGGGATCCAGGCCCACATCAGGCTCCACTGAGTGTGGCGCCTGCTTGAGATTCTCTCTCTCTCTCTCTCTCTCTCTCTCTCTCTCTACCCCTCTCCTCCACTCGCTTTTTCTCACTCTCTGTTTAAAAGATAAATGAGGGGTGCTTGGGTGGCTCAGTCAGTTAAGTGTCTGACTTCGTATCAGGTCATGATCTTGCGGTTTGTGGGTTCGAGCCCCGCATCGGGCTCTGTGCTGACTGCTCAGAGCCTGGAGCCTGCTTCGGATTCTGTGTCTCCCTCTCTCTCTACCCGTCCCCTGCTTATGCTCTGTCTCTGTCTCTCTCACAAAAATAAAATAAACATTTAAAAAATTAAAAAAAAAATAAATGAAATGAAATGAAATAAAATAAAAATAAAATAAAATAAAATACTGAGTAAATGGCAAGGTGCCCAGGGTTGGGTGTTGAGAGACGCGAGGCTCAGGTCCACTTTTGGCCCACTGTGGAGTTCAAGAGGTTCCCTGAGCTCAGCATCACCTATTTTCTTTAACAAGGTACTGGCCAAGGCTCTTTTTCCATCGAGAATGCCAACATTCGCCCCAAATCTATGTAGGGATGGGACATCAACGGACTCAATAGCTTCCTGTGCACCCGCCTGGACACTGACCAACAGAATCCTCAGGCAGCCTTAGAGGGTGGGTATAATTGGCCCGTTCGTCTGATGAAAAAAATTGAGGGTCAAGTATGGTGACTCCTTCAGGGAGACCGGCTTGGAGGAGCACACTAATTTTGGAACCCAGGACACAAGCTCTCGCACTCCCCAAGATTAGGGGCTGGGCAGGTAGGCAAACAAAGAGGGAAAGGTAGGTCTGCAGTCAAGTGGAGAGAACAAAGACTCTCCTTCTGGGCTCTTTTTCAACCAGGCCTTAACATTTGCCCTTCTGTGTTTGAAGGGTTCAGACTTCAGCCAAAGGAACTCACGTTAAACAAAACAAAACAAAACAAAACAAAACACCTCGTACACACGTCTGCTGCCCAATGAGGGCCCGCGGGCGCCTAGTTTTCCAGCCCTTGTAGCCCCTACGGATCCTATCCTGCGCGTTTCGTGTCTCCCAACGCGGGGGCCTGCAGAGTCCCGCCCAGGGCCCCGGATCCAGCGCAGTGACCTGCTCCCCGAGTCCCCGGCCTGCGCCCTGGTAACCGGGAACAGGTCTCCCGGCTCCCGGTAGGTCGTGACGACCCTGGGCAGCCGTCTCCGCCCCTGGCAGGCAAGGCCGCACCCTGACCTCTCCCCTCCCCCGCTCAGCTCCGTTCCGGCGCACCCCCCTGCCCCCGCCCCCTTGCTGGCCCCTCTGCCTTCAGATCTGGCCCGGCCTCCCGCCGCCTGGTCCCTCCCCACCGCCTGCTGGGCGGCTTCCCGGTCGGGGTCCCGGGCCTCGATCTGCCGCCCCTCCCCACCGCGACCTCTGCGCAGCCCCGCGTCCTGCTGCCCGGGTCTCCCAGCCCAGGGGCTCCCCTCCTCCTTCACCCTCCTCCCCTCACCCCCTCTGCGGCGGCTTCCTCCTCCTCCCACCTGCTGTGGCTCTGGATTCCTGGCGGAGGCTACGCCCCGGCCGCCCGGCATCCTACTTGGGGTGTGCACATGACCCCTGGCAGGACAGGGCGCAGGGTGCGGCTAAATGAATGGGACTCTCGGGCAGTCGCGCCGTGCCTAGACCTATCTGGGGTGTTTTAACATGCACACGTGTGTGTTTCTGCATCCAACTGTGTTTATACACCGGTGTATAATTTTTTGTGCACACACACTCAGTGACGCTTGGGGAAACTTTTCTGAAAATCCTGGGCTGGCAGTTTAAATATAAAAAGGCTTTGTTTAATGCCAGAAGCATTTCCCCCACGCTCTGGGAGTCATAGAACACTCACCTGCTTCCCTCCGCCTCGCTTAAAGACCCGGAGGCAGAGGCTTTGGTGGGGGGCGGCTTCCCTGCAGTGAGGAAAAGATTTTTTCCTCGGGCCACGTTCCCCCCCCCCCCCCGCCCTCCTCGTCCCTCACCCCTACAGGCTTTCTCCTGCCTCACAAGCTCCCCAGTCTGTTTCTCTCCTGGGGCTGTTTAACTCTGAATCTTACCCCTCGAATATCTGGGAGTGTTAACATGATGCCGACATCACTCGGCGGCTGCGGAATTCCAGTTGAAATGTGGCCAGCACGTGGGGAGCGCTGAGCAGCAGTGTGGTTGGAGGGCGTCGGGAGGGGAGGGTGGGCAAGGCAGGGCAGGGCAGCTGAGGGCTAAAGGAGCAAAGGGGAGTCCCTTGAGGTGAGGACACCCCACCCAAGTTGGGGTGGTAACACCTGTCTGCTAAGGTTGTTTGGCGTTTAATTCCTTTATTGTCCGTTTTGTGGCTTGGCCTGTCTAGCACATAGTAGGCACTAAACAAAGACGACTTATTAGTCTGTTTTTTGTTTCTTGTTTCATTTGTTTGTTTGCGGGAGGAGGTAGAGAATGGTGCCAAAGAGCATACACTTTAGATTCTGGACTCACATGCTGACGTCACCATTGTGTAACGTGCTCCTCTCTGTGCGCTTCTTTCCTTCTTTGGAATGAAGCCATCAGGGGTGGTGGTGGTGGTGTGCCTCCTAGGGGTATCACGAGGATGAAACGAAGTAGTTTACATGAAGAGCCGGATTTACACGAACAGCCACTGGCACATATATGCGCTGTGTAATTTTCACCGTTTATTGTCTAGAGCACAGGTTGGCACCGCCTGTTTTTACAGGGCCTTCCCTCCCACTAAGAATGGTTTATACATTTTTTAAAATGGTTGGGGGTGGGAAGCAAAAGAAATCTAATATTTCAGGATGTATGAAAATTATATGGAATTTAAGTTTCAGTGTCCACAAATAAAGTTTTATTGGTACACAGCCCCAGCATCATTTACAGGCGGTCTGTGGCTGCTTTCACACTTCAAGGGCAAAGTTAAGTAGTTGTGACAATGTGAACTCCACAAGTGTGAGGATTTTTGCCTGTTTGATCAGGAGTGTATCTCCAGCGCCTGGAACATATCAGATGGCCACTAAGTTGCATGAATGAGATGGGCCGGAGGCAATGATGGGGCTGGGGCCCGATGTTCTCCAGCTTGGAATGGGAGTCCATAGAGATTTAAGCAGATGTTTCGTTGGAGATCAGAAGGCGCAATCTGTCCACCCCCAGCCTCTCAGACGGACACAACTGCTGCCCACTTCAGCCTTCCCTTAGGTCAGACATTCCCATTATTAAAGTCTACTCCTTTCTATTCATCCAGACCACATGGGCAATTCAATTCAGGGTCATCGCTGGGAGGCCCCCATCCTTTTCTTCCACGCTGACCCATTCACAGCAGGAGAGACTGAAAACAGCTTCCTGAGGAGAAGAACTTGACCTTCCTGGGTAAGGTGCTCCATGGCAAAGGGGTTGTGGGTGGATATTCGCCTCCTGGGGAGGAAGGAGGTAGGGAAGGCCCAATGCATGCTGGGAGCATTTATGGTGAGATTCCACTCAGCTTTGCCAGGGGCTCTTCAGAGACCCTGGTGAGAGGTTCCTGGACGGTTGGCTGGGAGAAATAAACACATAACCCCAGTGGCGGGGAGCTTGGGTCCTCCTTTTGGGTGATTGGGCCTCAGAGACCCACTCCCAGGGTGGCCAGCGGCTCCTCCCTTTATTCAGTGCTTCCTGAAGGCCTGCTGTGTGCTGGGTGCTGGCGCTGTTGTCTGGAATAAGATATAGCCCTTCTGTCCCATGTGGAACCTGCAGCATTTGGGACCATAAATAATTATGATGCACTGAGACAGGTGTGCAGTCAAAGGGACCCCCAAATGGGCTGAGGATATAGCCAGACGTTTCACAGAAGAGGAAACCCAAACAGCCAAAAACACCTGAAAAGAAACTCAATATGACTCCTGGTCCCGACACATGTAAAGTAAAACCACATGCAATGCCTCTTTATGTGGCACCGGGGTGGCTCAGTCAGTTAATCGTACGACTTCGGCTCAGGTCATGATCTCACAGTTCGTGGGTTTGAGCCGGGCGTCAGGCTCTGTGCTGACAGCTCAGAGCCTGGAGCCTGCTTCCGATTCTGTGTCTCTCTCCTTGACTCTCCCCTGCTGGCGCTGTCTCTCAAAAATAAATAAAACATTGGAAATTTTTTTAAAAAATAGGGGAAGAAAGATGAAGTTAAATAGTCTCTTTCTCCACCTGTCTTTAAAATAAAGCCTCTTTATGCCCATCAGATTCACAAAAATAAAAAATGGATGATGTCCTATAGTGCTGGTTGGTAAGGGGTGGGGGAAAGGTGGTCTTATACACAGTTGGTGGAAATATGAATTATTACAGCTTTGGGGGGAAAGAAATTTGGCAATGTATATTAAAACATAAGAAAACAAAACAAAAAACATAGCCTTCATCTCGCAGCCATGCTCCTGAGATTCTATCTTGGGGAGTTAAGGACAAGATACTTATTAAAATGTTTTTTTGAAGTGTTAAAAACCTGGAAACATTTCTCTCCAGGATGAAAGGTTAAATTGAGATGATATAGCTATACGTAAAATATTATGTGGCTATGACAAAGAATGAGTTGGCATTACTCCAAATGCCCCGGAGGGCTTCCGTGTTTTATGGTCAAGTGAGGAGCATCGGAGGGGTGCAAACGTCCAGAGTCTCTAACATGACGTGTCTTTTACCACTAATGCCCCCTCCTTCCCACATGCGTACTTTTTGTTTGTATGTGACCTGTGAGCAGGGAGAATCCTTCTGGAAGGCTCCACACCAGACTGTCAGCCTTGCAAGTGGGGACTGGGAAGGAAGTAGATAAGTACGGGGGAAGCTAGCTTCATCTCTGACAAAACTGGGAAAATGTGTATGGAAAGTATGCAACCTAATTTTTTTTTAGTGTTTTATTTATTTTTGATACAGAGAAGGACAGAGCATGAGAGGGGGAGGGGCAGAGGGAGAGGGAGACAGAATTGGAAGCAGGCTCCGGGCTCTGAACTGTCAGCACAGAACCTGACTCGGGGCTCGAACCCACGAACATGAGATCATGACGGAGCCAAACTTGGACACTTAACTGACTGAGCCACCCAGGTGCCCCTACAACCTATTGTTTTCTGGGGACACTATTGTATATCTGTGAAAACAAATCTATACATGGACAATGAGAAGCTAGTGACGTGGACAAAGGAAAACATTGCTTTAATCTTGGGTGGGTCTGTGGGCAATTTTCCTTCTGGATTTCTGTAGTTTCCATTACAGTGTTTCTTCTATAGTGTTTAAAAAATAGAGGAAAAGACAGAGAAAGATCATGTAATAGCAACCTGATTGCCAGTTGCAGACCGGCCAATTGATTCTTTCTTGGGATGGGAAGTTCAGGAGTTTTGGAAAGAAGATAAAGTAAGTACATCCTCCTTTACAGGGAAACTAGCTAAAAATTACTCTGGTCAGAAGGTGAGAAGAATTGTCTACCTCACCCCCCATTTCCCACTCCCTGCTTCTGGACAGCTATAAAACTGCATTCTTTCCAATAAGCAAATATTTTGGTGCCTAGGCTTTTCTGAGTTTGTTCTAGGCACGGAGGACACAGTGGTGAATAAGATACACAAGATCCCTGTCTCCAGGGAGTTTATAATCTAATGGGAAAGACAGTTATTAGATAAGAACAAATAAATATGGTGCGCCTGGGGGGCTCAGTTGGTTGAGCATCTGACTTTTGATTTCTCAGTTCATAAGTTCGCGCCCCACATCCAGCTCTGCCCTCTCACCTCAGAACCGGCTTGGGATTCTTTTTCCTTCTCTCTCTGTCCTTCCCCTGCTTGTTCTCTCTCTCTCTCTCTTCTTTCTGTCTGTCTCTCAAAATAAATAAACCTAAAAAAAAAAGAACGAATAACTCTGAAATCAAGTATGTGCCATGTGCTTGAAGATAAAATGAGATGATGTAGATGGTGCCATGTGGTGATTGGCACACAGGAAGTAGTCGGTACCTCACCTTGGCTGGTCCAGCCATGGTGGTTGAGGTAAGGAGTTGGGGGGAAAGGCTGTCTCTTTTGCACTGATCTTGAAACTGGTGAGGTAGCCAGAGCTGCTGGCCGCCATATTGTCACTGTGTGGAGTCTAAAGAAGCCACCGTGCAGGAGAGAAAGGCCGACTGATGGAGACATTCTTTGAACACCTGGATCTTCTCATGCCTGAAGCTGGAACCACATCATGTTTGTATAAGCCATATTTTAAAAAAAATTACATGCAGTGGAAAAATTTGTAAGGCATTATTATTAGTAATAATATAATTAATATTTATTATTATTACCATTATCATCCCACTGCTTCTACCCTGTGACTTTGCTGAAAGCCCAAATGACGCCAAGGACCTGCCCAAGAGACGGTGCTGCATTTTTGGCTTTCGAGTCCCCAAACCCTGGGATTAGCCTGACAGATTCATTTGCATGAGGAAGGTCCCAAAACGGTGTGTGTCTTTCTCTGTGTGTTCCTGGATGTTGAAAGACATCGAAGCCTGAGAGCCGGAGACGAGCACGCGACCCCTGGCGGGCGGACCCCTTGGCCCTCCTAGAGATACAGTCCTGTCTGACATGTTGCCTGTCATTCCGGAGGGCGCCTGTGAACACACCTCGTCAGCCCCCAGATGCCCTGCTGGACATCCCTGCTCACCCTCTGCCAGGATCCACTGTGGAGCAGGGAGGACAACCTCCCCTGGAGGTTGGGCATAGCCTGGCCCCGCCCCTCTTACCAGGAGATTTGATTTTGAGCCCCTCCCACTTAAGGCACCCCTTCCTTTCAGAGCCCACGCTCCAAGGCGAGCCCCAGGAAAATAGGGAGGCAGGGCTAGGGAAGAGAAGAGATTCTCAGCTTTGAGTGGATCGCTTCTTGAACTTTTCACTGCACCCCTGTAAAATCGACCCCTTGCTACCTCCCCTGCCTGTTCACAGGCTCCTTCCTCCAGGGTCAAAGGACAACCGAGTACCGTTCAAGACCCCGTACTTCAGTTAAGGCTCCTGTAGCTTCCCTCCTGATGTGTGGATATGTAAATCCTGGAGACTTGTCCAGGCCTGCTCGTTACTCAGGGCAGCCCCCTTGATCCTCCCGCAGCGTTTTTTGTTTTGTTTTTTTTTTAACTTTTTAAAGAATATTTATTTCTCTAGTACAAGTGGGGGAGGGTCACAGAGAGAGGGAGACACAGAATCAGAAGCAAGCTCCAGACTCTGAGCTATCAGCATAGGGTCCAATGTGGGGCTCAAACTCACAGATTAAGAGATCATGATCTGAGCCAAAGTCAGATGTGTAACCAACTGAGCCAGCCAGGCATTCCCATCCTAGGCAGCATTTTAAAATAAGACAGGCCTGGGTCTCATTGGAGAGAGGAAAGAGTACCTAGGAGATTTGACTTAAAGCTGATACATTTGAGTAACATGGAGAAAACAACCACTGTCAGTAGGGACGCAAGCACCCCCCTCAATGTGGTAAAATGTAACGTGTGTGGGGGCGGGGCAGACAGGTATCTGCTTTTATTTTCTGCTTGTTTGAAATCTTCTCTAATTGAAAATTAAAGGAACACCTGTGTGGCTCCCTCAGTCGAGCGTCTGGCTTTGGCTCAGGTCATGATCTCATGGTTTGTGGGTTCAAGCCCCGTGTCAGACTCTGTGCTGACAGCTCAGAGACTGGAGCCTGCTTCAGATTCTGTGCCTCCCTCTCTTTCACTGACCCGCCCCTGGTCATGCTGTCTCTCTCTGTCTCTCAAAAATAAATAAAAAACATTAAAAAAAAAGAAAATTAAAAATTAAAACAAAAGGGGGTGAGGGGTGCCTGGGTGGCTCCGTCAGTTAAGCATCCGACTCAGTCTCAGCTCAGGTCTTGATCTCAGCGTCATGAGTTCGAGCCCCACATTGTGTGTAGAATTCACCAAAATAAAATACAATAAACTTAAAAAAATTAAAACAAAAGAATCCGGGACTTGAGGGAGATTCCGGGTGAGGACATTCCTCCGCACCAACTTGACAGGTAATACAATTGTCTGTGGTTTCCAGACACCATCTTGATCTATCCCTGTGTATCTAAACATTTATCCATCTAAAATCAATACATCAAGGGTATGCTTCAGGCAAGGTGTAGAACCGGAAGTTGGGCAAGAGGAAAATCTTCAGTTTTAGGGGGAAGTCCGCTTTGATTTCAATCCTGGCTCCATCCCTTAAGAGCTGCGTGACCTTGGGCTAATAACGTAGCCCTCTAAGCCTTCAGTGCTCATCTGTAAAATGGAAATAATAACAGCATTGGGCAAAACTTAGTTGATGTAGTAAGAGCTCCGCACAGGATCTGAGGCTGGGCCTTGCGGGTGGTGTGCTGGGGAGAGAGATGTGAAAAGGAGGGCGCTTGTCCCTTGGCCAGGCCAGCCAAGGGGAATGTGGCTTTGCCACCCCCTGCCCTTCTCCTTCCAACGGAAGCAAAGTTCCTGGGAAGTTGGTGGGGATTCGCAGGGCAGAGAAGGGGATTTTGGCCAGTGTGTTGGCTTTTCGAAGGTGGATTGAGCTCCACGGTTGGCAGTATCCTCATGGGCTTGGCTCCGGCCGTGGTGGGTGTGGGAGCTTGGTGCTGGGAGGGCCACCCCTCCAGGGCCCTGCCACTGAGCCCTCCACACTGAGCTTGCGGGCCACACCCCTAGGTGCTTCTGCCCCCAGTGCTGGGAGCCCTGGCCATTCAGGAGCTGGTCTGGGAGGAGTGGGTACAGCACACAAGGGGGCATGAGACCAGCTCCCTCTTGCTGGCACCCCCTACCCCCACCTCCCTGGTACCATGGGCAGGTGGCCAGGGGACCGGGGCTCTTCAGAGCATGAACCAGACCCACTAGGCGGGGGAGGTCGCAAACCCAATCCCACTTAAAAACATAATTAAAAATACTTAAGCCGGTTGCCAGGATTTAAAATACAAAGGCACACAGAGAGGCACGCTAGCTACCCACCTCTTTGCAAGGGTGTTCTCCTTGGAGCCTCTCCAGTATCCTGGCTTCAGCTTTGCTTTGGAGACAACGGAGTGGGTGAGCCCTGCTAGATTCCTGCCAGATCTGAGGAACCGGGGTGCCCCGAGTCAGGCTCAGGACTAGACAACCCACATCCCTCAATCCCCTTACTCCCTTGACTGGAGGTTTCAGCAGGTCTGGGACCTTTCTGCCTTGCTCAGTGGGGTCCCCAGCAGCTGGCCCAGTGCCTTTCCCAGAGGTTGCAAATAAACATTTCTTGGTGAAGAAAACAAATCCTTACCTTTACGGTAGTAAGAGGTAACTGTTTTTGAGCGATGTCCTGAGTGCTTTACATACTGGCTCATTCAATCCTCACAACACCTCTGTAAGGTACGTACAGGCATATCCTTGTTTTCAGATGGGGAAACAGAGGAACAGAGAAATGAAAGAACTTTCTGGAATGCCGGGGAGCCAGGAATACAAGCTGGCTGTCTGCTTCCCAGTTGTCCCATGTCAATCTTACCTATTACTGAAAGGAATGACATCCCGGCTCCATCCAGCAACCTCAGGAAATTAAGGCCCCTCCCCTGCTCCCCCAACATAGCGTTGCTACCTGGTGTTGGAATCAGGAGACTTGTCTTCAAGAGTCAGCTCTGCCATTAGTTGGCAATGTGACCTTGGGCTAGTCTGTTCCCCTAGATATCAGAAAGGTATTCCCACCTTTGGAGATGTGTGGTTGGACGAGATCATCTCTAAAGCTCTGAATCATGTGGCCTTTATGGGGGCAGGGGAGGCTGATTTTTCATTTTCTGCCCTTGGCAGTCTCTTCGGGAGTCCTTGGCTTAGCCCAATGGTGGCTCTGCTCCCAGGGACCAGGAAGGTTTGGAGGGCTGGCAGAAACTTCCTGAGTTTTCCCCCAGCTCCTGCTGTGGCCTTGGCTCTGGGTGGGGGCTCCAGGGCTTCTCCCAGTGGGTGCCGGAGGCTAGAGCCGCCTTTGTCTGCCGCAGGAGGCCAGCCAGGCGGCTGCGGCTGCAACCAGCCCCTGCCCAGGCCTGGGAGATGGTTTTTTTCCCTGTGTGTTGCAGCTGGGACCGTTTATAATAGGAAAAAAAGAGAATGACCAGGCCAGCCGGCTGGAAAATAAAGAGACTTAAAAAGAAAAGGGCTAGGCTGTTCTTCTCCTGTGGAGGCTTTGGTTAGGCAGAAAGTTTTAGTTCCTTTCTGAAAGGCATTTGGGCTTTTGAAGTCCCCTGCGGGAGCTCCCTCTGGCCCCTGGGAAGCCAGGCCCTGGCATGTCCCAATGTGCATGGCCAGGATGGGGCCGGGGGAACTCAGGAGGCGGCAGCAGGCCCTGGGAAATACTGCAGCAGGCTGGGTCCACTGGGGCCCCAGCCCGGCCCTCCTCTGCTCCTAGCCCATGGTCTGCCACCCCTCTTTGGTGGTCTTTCACCTGAATACCCTCTGGCTCTCAATGCTGGCCTGGTGCTAGGTGGGCCAGAGGATGGGAGTGAACCCGGATCTGCTTCTTCCTGTAGTCAGAGAACTAGAGGGATTTCACAAATGGGGAAACTGAGGCAGAGGGAGGGTTTGCCTGGGGCCACCCAGGGAACCTAAACTTCTTGAGTGGCTATTGTGTGTGCTTTGCCTATAAACACTAACAACAGCTAATGTTTATTAGGCCCTTATATATAATATGGAAGGAGCCCGTTTAGAATCCAGGGACCTGGCAGATAGAAAGAGATGATTGCGTCCGAAGTCTCCTCGGAGGGAAGCTTACCAGCAATCTTCTTGGACCTTCACTGGTTCCAGTCCTTGCAAATGAGCTCTCCTCCTTGTCAGTCCACCGCTCAGCAGGGTCACGCCATACCCATCACTAGAAGAAGGACCACAATCAAAATACGATGTTTATCAGCCACCTACTATGTGCCAAGTGCTGTGTGCCAGCTCGTTTGAGGCCCTTCACACATCATCCCGCAGGTCAGCAGTGATGTCATGTGACTGCTCACCACCATCCTAGGCCACTGGTGTTTCTCCTCATTTTATCGATGAAGTTGCTTTGTCCTGGGGTCTAAAGCCAGGCCCTTTTGGCTGGAGAGGTCAAGCCCTTTCCGCAGTCCTGTGCCCTGTCTGCCTACAGCCGGAGCCTGGCTTATCTGCTCAGCTGGCTTCTCCAGCCACAGCTGTTCCTGAGCATGAAGTGAACCCCATGGTGTGTCTGGGGTACATATCAAATTCCAGGGGTCTGCCCTGAAATAGCTTCCAATGTAGCTGGGTGGGCAAAGAATTGTACCGACTGGCAAGTGCTGTCCATCAGAAACCCTTCACGTGAAGATGATTGTTTGCACAGAGATGTTAGACAACTCCTCTGTGTGTGGAACAGACTGATGTCTTTCTCCCAAGGCCACTGCTAAGTCCTGAGCATCCACACAACACTAGGGATGCAGCGGGGAGTGGGGTAGACAGCCCTGGTGACCCCGCTTCTCTTCTTCCTGCCCATGGACATCGGGTCCCCAACTACGTGTGCAGGGCACAGGTTCCACACATACCTGTGCTTTTCTAAAATCTCCATTGCCTTTCTCTCAGACCTGGGCACCTAGTAGCTTCTCTTTAGAACAAGGCGGGCGGTGGGAGGGGGTAGAAAGAGAAAAGGGTACAGGCACAGGCCAACTGACAAGCATCAGATTTTTTGGCAAAATGATCTAAGCTAGTTTGCTCCTGCACACTCTTAGGTTCGTTTTGGTAATTAATTGTGGCCACAAAAGAGATGGGAGGTTTGCTACTCCCCCGTAACCATTCTACCAAGTGAGAGGGAAGGCAAGTCCCTGATCAGATCCTGCCACACGCCTGGGTAGGTATTAAAGCACGACCACCTCAGGTACAAGACAGGTCCGACAACCAGCATTCTGTCCTTTCTGGTTACTTAGCCACCTCCTGCGTGAAAGGGGAGCTCCCGCCACACTCCTGGGCAGGATTCTGTGTCCTCTGCTGGGCACCCCAAAGGCAGAAGTTCTGGCTGGACCTGGCACCCCTGAGGGACCAAGCGGGAGGTCTTAAGGGGACAGACCACTCCAGTCTTACTGGATGTTCATTCCCTGTTCGGGAAAGGCGGAAGTGTGTCCACCTTTTGAATGCTTTTAATTTCAGAGAGCTCATGTCTAAGTCTATCCCATTTTTGTGACAGGTATTCTGTTTGCTCATCAGCAAAACATTGGTGGCCGATGGCCAAAGGTCTTTGAGAGTGCCCTGCGTGATACAACCGCTCCTAGTTAAGACTTAGAAAACTGGGCACCTGTCACATTTATTATAGAAGGAACTGCTGTTTGTTTCGAAGCATCACAGGCACTGTAAAAGAAGTTTTGCAAGAGAACAAAGCGACAAGTGACCCAGAGTCACGTGACCTCAGGCGCGCGCGCGCGCGCGCGCGTGTGTGTGTGTGTGTGGGCGCGCGCGCGCCACACACCGGGGCAGTTGAGGTGGTCCGGGTGGAGACCCTCAGGGCCAAGGCCAAGAGTTTCCAGCTTTCTGAGGGTGTGAGCCCGCTGGGACCATCCCGCCAAGTTGGTTTCATTCCTGCCTTGTGGGTGTTCCTTACACAGCCTGCTGACACTTGAAGAATTAAATAATTATAATAATGATGATAAAATTGAAATGGCTTTCCCAGCTGAACAGAAACTGAAGACAAGGAGGTTCCCACACCCGATGTATTGTTTTTGGCACTGTACTCCCAAAGCCCCCGGGAGGCCCATGTCTGGGCCTGCTGCTGGTCTCTTCGAGTCGTGGTCATGGGGTGGGGGCGGCATTGGGGGACCTTTGGAGAACTTCAAGAGCATCTGAGGGATTTCCCTCCCAAAAAAAGCCAAGCTGAGAACTGAGAGCAGAGGAAGGGACTCTCTTGTCTTACTGGGTTCTGAAGCCTCAGAGGCTTGAAGGCCAAGCCTCAGTGTTGTAAATACCGGCGTGGAGGCAGGGAGGACCTGGGTGGTGGGCCGCTGCGGGCTAGTAATCCGGGTGCCAGGCCATCTCCTCCTCGTTCTGCCTTCGTACCTCCCTGACAGGGGTGCCCGGGGAAGCCTGGATTCCACAAATAGATGGATTATGATAATCAAACAAAAATGCAAAAGAGAGAAAGGAAAAATCAAATCCGTTCAAACCCAGATTCCCTCTCCATAGACCTAAAGCTGCTAGAAAGCTTCTCGAAAGCGGGGGCATGTCTGTCCTCTCTTAAGGAACAACAGAGGAGGAAGGGAACTGGTGGTTTGAGGAGGGAACGTGTGGAAGTGTGATTGGCATCTCCCTTTAGAAACATGGTTGACCTTGGTGGGTGGTAAAGGTGAGAGACAAGAAGGGAGGAAAGTGGAGGCCTGATCCTAGCTGTCAGGCCTGGTGGCTCTGCTCTGAGCCCGGCAGTCCGTACTCACGAATGTGACCTCCTCAGGGCAGCCCAGGAGATCCATGCCATCTGTGTTCCCCTTTCACAGATGAGAAAATGGAGGCACATCAACCCCCTCATCTGAGGTTGTCCAATGGGGCAATGAGGAAGGCTGGGTTGGAAGACAGATCAGAGTGGCTCCTAAGCCTGGCTGTGACTGTCCTTGGCTCTTTGCTTGGAGCTGTGACAGCCTCTCCTCAGAACCACCCAGCCCCTTCCCACCTCAGGCCCTTTACACACACTGTTCACTCTGCCAGGGACTCTGTTCTCTCTCCTCTTTCCTGACTCCTTCCTCCCCCTCCAGGCTCTCAGCCAGACCACCACTGTGACCCTCTGTTTTTTGGCTTCCTTTACACTGTATTTTTCCTTCTTAGGATTGTTCAAAACTGTAATTAAATCATTATTTATATGACCATTTATTAAAAGTCATCCTCCCCACCAGAGAACAAGCCCCCGCAGGGAGGGCCTGTGGTCCTTCTTTGTGGCTTCCTGCTTGCCTCTGGCACACAGTAGGCACACAGACAACAAATACATGTTGAACAAACAAACAAACAAAGCAGTGAACTTATTTTCTGGCGGAAGACTGGGGGGTTAGCCTTCCCTCCCCAAAATTGGCTGTTCCTTGTAAATATTTTTTAATGTTGTAATTATTTTTGAGTGAGCGAGAGACAGAGCATGAGAGGGGGAGGGTCAGAGAGAGAGGGAGACCCAGCATCGGAAGCAGGCTCCAGGCCCCAAGCTGTCAGCACAGAGCCTGATGAGGGGCTTGAAGTCATGAACCACGAGATCATAACCTGAGCCGAAGCTGGAGGCCTCACCGACTGAGCCACCCAGCGTCCCCAAATGGCCGATGCAAGTTTTCCCAGTAGAGAGTTTGACTTTTGGGTAATAAAAAAAATAAAAATTCCAGTGACTGTTGTTTACTTAAAGTAAGTGTGTGTGCGTGTGCGTGGATGGAGACAAGGTAGTCATTTTTTTTTAAAAATTTTTTAATGTCTTGTTTCTTTTTGATACAGAGAGAGACAGAGCATGAGAGGGGGAGGGTCAGAGAGAGAAGGAGACACAGGACCGGAGGCAGGCTCCAGGCTCTGAGCTAGCTGTCAGCACAGAGCCCGATGTGGGGCTCGAACCCACAAACATGAGATCTGACCTGAGCCAAAGTCGGAGGCTTAACTGACTGAGCCACCCAGGATCCCTCAAGGTAGTCATTTAGTGATTTACTGCAAAGCACCTCTTGACCCTCCAGGATACTAGTTCAGAGGCTATAAAAGGAACCCTATCTTATTTTACTTTGTTGTCCTACCTTGTTGTCAACGATGGTACCTCTCCTGCATTCACCAGATGACACCTGCTTCTTTCTGAAGCTCAAAAAAGAAGCCTCTCTAGCTGTGTGTCTGGGGATGCATCATTAGCAGTGGGCAGAAATGGTGGGGAGGCAGCCTCTCCGGTGGGAGGTGCCCCCCCCTGCAGCCAAGTTATTGACTTGGAAGGAAGATGACCATTTATGTAAGCAAGGTCTCATTTGTTTTCAAAAACATCAATTTGTAATTTCTCTTGCATTTATGATGGTGGCTTCTTCCAGTTTACAAAGGATTTCTGCAGCCACTTCTTTGGTCAGGACCAACTGTCCACTTTGCAGATGAGGAAGAAGAGGCCCCCTGTGGCCCTGTGGGGAGGGGACCAGAGAGCCCTGGATACACTGATGGAAGCAGGCAGGTGGGGTGTGAAACACCACCCGAAAATGTCCTTTTTCTGGTCCTTGGTCAAGAGGCTGGTGAGAAACAAGTCTAGCCCTCCCTCACCTGGTGCCCCTTTTGGTAGGAGCTACTGGCTTTTTGCTGCTCTGGAATTTTCCTTAAAACAGCGCTTTTTTCTGGAAGGAGTTAAAAATGAAACAAGCTTCAGAGAAAGCGGGGCCGGGCTGAGGCGTGGACGAGGTTGAGCTCCCTCTGCACCCTGATTGCCACTGAGCTGGGAGACTGCAGACAGGTCTTGCAGGGAAGGGATGAGCGTCGGGACGCGAACGTGTGTGGCTGCGACGTGCGGGGAAGGACTCCAAAAAACTTTGTGCTCTTCTCCGAGACCCCCAGCCCTTGTGGATCAGTTCGGAATACGCTGTCGCCCGCCTTCCAGTCGGTTTTCCCCACCTCTGGCCTCCGGGTCCTTCCGCAGTTCCCGGAGGGTGGAAAAAAAGGCAGCGCCGCGGGTCTCCAAACACCGCCCGCTGACCCCTCCTTTCCTCCAGCACACCCCTACCCCACAGCGCTCCTTTTGTCCGGCCCCTTCTCTCCGGCTCCCGGCTGGGCGAGATCCGCGAGTCTGCAGCCCCCCAGAGAGCCAGGGCGGGCAAGCCGGGGGCTGTTCTCCGCCCCCTCCCCCTAGGAGAGGCAGCCCGCGGCGGGGGCACCCCGGAGCCGAGGCCAACCGCCCCCCTCCCCCAGCGTGTGCCATCTGCCGCCTGTCAGCCTCTCTCCGCGGGCCTCGATCCCAGGCGCCGGCGGGGGTGGGGGAGCTGCTGATTCGGCCCCTCCTTCCTGGCTCCTTCCCAGGCGCCTCACGGCCTCTGCCCTCGCTCTGGCCCTTGGCACCCCCTCTCAGCTACCCCGGCCGTCCCCGAGCTTCGAGAGGCGGCTCCCACCGCCCTCCGGGAAGGCCAAGATGTTGCACACCTCTGGACACAAGAGCTGGGGAGGCAGGCGACCTGGGGGGGGGGGTGGCAGCTCTGACTTGGGTGGGGGGCTTC